>JACXGM010004579.1:0-11099 GCA_016801145.1 Umbra pygmaea | reverse complement strand
GTCCCAGCCAATAGATCCTCAGCTCTTTCCACTATGCTCATTAGTTCATGATTTTTAGTCTTGATAGTGTGTTTGTCAGCCTATCGGACATTGTCCTATGTAGGTCTGTGTATTTAGTGTGTTTGATGTATGTTGCATTAGTGTTAGTGTTTTGTATAATCAGAAATACATTTGCCCATCGTGGCTTCTTTATTTTGTTAGAGTATGTCGGGAGAACACAATACACTGGTAATGTTCAAGGCTACTACATGAAACAAGAGTACTACGGAATAACCGAATTGCAATTTGCTCTTAAAATGGCACAGAGACTGAGCTAACAGAAAGTATTAAACCATAAATTTTCACTTTATTTGGATAGTCAAAATGACCATCTGTAGACGCTCTACAGGTATTCACAATATAAAAAACTACTAAAAAACATAGTTAATGTTTTCTAAGGTTAAGGTTAGGGTTAGGGTTTGAATTAGGGTTAGGCTAAGGGTTGGGGAAATGGTTAAGTTTAGGGATTGGATGAGGTTTAAGGTTAGGGTAAGTGTTAGTAGATAGGTCACTATAATGTTATTGATATGTTATTGATATTTTGTAGATTGTTATTGATACTCTGTAAAGCATCTACAGATAGACTATCCAAATAAAATCTTACCAACCATACAAGTTACTCCCACACTTGGAAACATAAGCACAAGACACTTATGTTCAGTAGTCACGGATCTTCTTCAACGTAACATAAACATCAGAACATAAGGCACACATTTGAATAGGATCACACGTAACAGGTTCTTGAGAACACAATGACCAACACCTCTCTCTAGTCTGGGTTGCATATATATCTTACGCTAAATATCTAATCGACCACGGCTGTACGTAATCACCAATATAACCGATCTAAAAGTTACCAGCCTCTTCTAACCTAAACCTATGGTATAGGCAGCCCACAATAGAGAGACGTGTGTACAAACAAATAAAGGGACACAGAATATAAGGCAGAACTGACCCACTATGCAAGGCACTGAATGAAACACAAGGAGAACCTAAAACAAATCAATATACACATGGAATAACTCAAATATCTAAAGGAGTCCATATCTCAGTTCTTTCCTCACAGCCCACACTGGGCTGGATGTGAAAATTAAAAAATATGCCAGGCGAACGTTTATGCTGGCAACGTAATTTACCCGCAAAATAGCAGGGGGAGACCTAGACCGTGGAGATATTACAGTTGACTACCTTTATTGACGATGGGGCACAACAACCTGAATGACAATAAGGCAAACTTGAGTGCATTTAACAAGTTACACCATATTGTGGCATTATAATGCAATGTTGTACAACACATAAATGCGTTATTATTGTTATCTTCATGCAGAACTGATGTATCATTAACAAAGGCTGAAAGTAGCTAGAACATTTTGTATATTGTAAATGATTTAGCCTAGAATACTAAATCAGCAATACTTAACATGAACTGTTTGATTTAGCAGCTTATGCAAAAAATCTATGGAAAGTTGTCAACCTACACGTTCCTCACCTTGACCTTCTTCATGTGTGGACACATTTTATTTTCTGATCTAAACAAGTCTGGACAAATAACTGAGTAGACACTAATCAGAGGCAGCATTTTTATGACGTCATAATGTAGACTTCTCACAAAATTTTACTGTATGTTTAAACTATAAAATACAAAACACTAAAGTATTTGGATACAAAATATGAAGACATTTTCATCAAGCCTTTCAAATAAATATGACAAAATACTATTTAATACTATTTAAATACATGTATCATAAATACTGCCCATCCCTATCATTAGTGATGTTTCTTGTAAACTTGTACACTGCTCAAAAAAATTAAGTGAACACTAAGATAACGCATCCTAGATCTGAATGAATGAACTAATCATATAAAATCAAAGTGGAAAACCACATTACAGGCTGATCAAACTTTAATGTAATGTCCTTAAAACAAGTCAAAATGAGGCTCAGGAGCGTGTGTGGCCTCCACGTGCCCGTATGACCTCTCTACAACGCCTGGGAATGCTCCTGATGAGGTGGTGGATGGTTTTCTGAGGGATGTCCTCCCAGACCTGGACTAAAGCATCCGCCAACTCCTGGACAGTCTGTTGTGCAATCTGGCGTTGGTGGATGGAGCGAGACATGATGTCCCAGATGTGCTCAATCAGATTCAGGTCTGGGGAACGGGCGGGCCAGTCCATAGCATCAATGCCTTCCTCTTGCAGGAACTGCTGACACACTCCAGCCACATGAGGTCTAGCATTGTCTTGCATTAGAAGGAAACCATGGCCAACCGCACCAGCATATGGTCTCACAAGGGGTCTGAGGATCTCATCTTGGTACCTAATGGCAGTCAGGCTACCTCTTGTGAGCACATGGAGGGCTGTACGGCCCCCCAAAGAAATGTCACCCCACACCATTACTGACCCACTGCCAAACTGGTCATGCTGGAGGATGTTGCAGGCAGCAGAATGTTCTCCACGGCGTCTCCAGACTCTGTCACATCTGTCACGTGCTCAGTGTGAACCTGCTTTCATCTGTGAAGCACACAGGGCGCCAGTGGCGAATTTGCCAATCTTGGTGTTCTCTAGCAAATGCCAAACATCCTGCACGGTGTTGGGCTGTAAAGCAAACCCCCCCTGTGAACGTCGGGCCCTCATACCACCCTCATGGAGTCTGTTTCCAACCGTTTGAGCGGACACGTGCACACTTGTTGCCTGCTGGAGGTCATTTTGCAGGGCTCTGGCAGTGCTCCTCCTGCTCCTCCTTGCACAAAGGCGGAGGTAGCGGTCCTGATGCTGGGTTGTTGCCCTCCTACGGCCTCCTCCACGTCTTCCAATGTACTGGCCTGTCTCCTGGTAGCGCCTCCATGCTCTGGACACTACGCTGACAGACACAGCAAACCTTCTTGCCACAGTTCACATTGATGTGCCATCCTGGATGAGCTGCACTACCTGAGCAACTTGTGTGGGTTGTAGACTCCGTCTCATAGTACCACTAGAGCAATATCATCCATCTGCAGCCACAAATGGGCGTTCTCGTGCTGGTGGGGGTTCCCGTTTTTGCAAACTGGAATGCCCCGGAACACATTCCATAGCGTTCGAATCACAATCTTGTTTAAATGAATTATATTAAACATTCACAGTTAAGGTTAGGCATATTAACCAACGCAGTCTCACAGCATTTCTTTTTGTGATATAGTCACGCAATTTTAACTAATTTGAACTAGAGCAGCGATACACATTACATGTTCTTGCGAGCCGCAATTCCATAGGTTTTTGTTCCAAACCAAGTTTAGCACCGGTGACATTAATCATTATTAAGATGAAACGCTATCTCAGTTCAGTCGCAATTGGGGTTGGACGGAAAACTTACGGAATGGCGGAATGAATATCGCTGAGTGTACACGGACATGATTTTCTCTTTTTTCCGTGTCTCTTGGCACATTTACCTTTCGTGTCTCTCAGCACGTTTCAAAACTAATGTATTATAATTGGAAGCATAATCACGTAGTATTTCAGTAAAAGGTATTCTTAATATATTTTAGATGGAAGAAGAAGAAGAAGTTTTATTTATATAGCGCCTTTCCATAGCTCAAGGCCGCTTTACATTATACACTACAAGACATTCAGACATACATTACAGTCACATGGAAACAGATAATCACATCATACAAAATGCATGTTAAATAGATATGTTTTTAACTGGGTCTTGAATATAGCCATGGATGAGGTATTACGTAGTGTGAGAGGTAGCGAGTTCCATAATTTAGGAGCATTAACACTAAATGACCTTCCACCAACAGTAGACAACCGGAAACGAGGGATGGACAATAAACCAAGTTCAGCTGATCTAAGGGACTGGGCAGGGCGGTAAGGGTGGAGTAAGTCAGAGGGGCAAGACCATTTAATGAGGGGCAAGACCATTTAATGCTTTAAATGTTAGCAGCAATACCTTAAAGTGGATGCGTGATGCCACAGGTAGCCAGTGAAGTTCATGAAGTAAAGGTGTAACATGAGCAGAGCGCCTAGTCGAGGTGAGCACTCTAGCTGCAGAGTTTTGAACGTATTTTAATCTTGCAATTAGTTTTTTGGGAAGACCAAGAAATAAGGCATTGCAATAGTCCAGGCGTGATGTGATTAATGCATGAATGAAAGTTTCAGTATCAGCTAAAGCGAGAGAGGATCGTAGACGAGCAATGTTACGAAGATGGAAAAAAGCGTTTTTAACAAGTGAAGAGATGTGAGAGCCAAAAGTTGAATTCCAAGAGTTGAATCAAATATGACACCAAGGCTACGAATTGATGACGAAGGCATATAGTGAATTCCATCAATATCAAATGACTGGTCCATCCTTTTGACTAAGGCAGTAGAGCCAATCACTATTATCTAAGTTTTCTTGTCATTTAACTTTAGGAAATTCAGGGACATCCAATGCTTCATGTCCCTGATACATGCAGTGAGTGAGTCAGGCAGAGATGGCCTATCAGAGCTGGTGGTAAGATAGATTTGAATATCGTCAGCATAGCAGTGGAATTTAAGTCCATGCCTGCGTATGATGTCACCTGATGGGCTTAACAGCAAGGTTTCCTTTAGAGTGGTTAAGGTTAGGGTAAGAGCTTAGGTAAGGTTTATGGTTCATTTAATGACAGAAAGTAAAAATCGTATTTGACATGGGCTTAAGGCAAGGTTTCAGAGTGGTTAAGGTTAGAATTTGGTTAAGGCTCATGGTTAATGTGATGATACAAAGTAAAAATAGCCTGTCTGCATTACGCTACAATAGAGGACAAAACACACACACAGACAAAGTGTCCGTCTGGATTTGAACTCGCGAACACGATTGGTCGATGAAACGCAACCAGGAACGCCCAATGGGTGTTCTTGTGTCATAACGGGAACGCCCAAGCCGCAGCTGGACCCTGCTCCACTAGAGTAAAAGCATCGCCAGCATCCAAAAGTGACCAAAACATCAGCCAGGAAGCATAGGAACTGAGAAGTTGTCTGTGGTCACCACCTGCAGAACCACTCCTTTATTGGGGGTGTCTTGCTAATTGCCTATAATTTCCACCTGTTGTCTGTTCCATTTGCAAAACAGCATGAGAAATTGATTGTCAATCAGTGTTGCTTCCTGAGTGGACAGTGTGATTTCACAGAAGTGTGATTGACTTGGAGTTACATTGTGTTGTTTAAGTGTTCCCTTTATTTTTTTGAGCAGTGTATAAGACCGGTACTGAGGAAATTTCAGACCTCAAGACACACATCTTAATTATGACATCACTCTGCAACAATTGAGAGGGAGGAAACCACAGGATGGCTCATCTGACTGGATAGAGAAAAGTAAAGATGTACATTAGACCTTCAACTTCTCAGTGAGGAATGTTTAATCATCTTATACTCTGAATAAGATGAAAACATATAACAACAACAAAGTGAGTATCAACCTGATAGAAACAAAATCCAAGAATGATTATTGACATTTTACTCTTTAATGACAGAAATAAACCTAACCACTTTGAGGAAGTGCTGCTGAAGTGGTTACCATTGCTACATAATAAAAACACTGACAGACGACAGTGAGAGGGGCATGGAAGGAAGGAAGTGATGCTAAATTGGTTAAAATTGATGCAGCTTTTATTTTATGGGACTCAACATTCTGAAACACTGACATAGAACACGAGAGGAGCATGGCTGATAAATACATTTATGTTTTAGGACTGCTAGTGATGGTTCTGCATCTGCTAACAGGTAATATAGAAGTATTTTCTTGTCATAGTAATTAACAGTGTGATAATCAATAAAATGTGTTGTAGAGTGGGTGAAGAAAAAGCTCTGAGGAAATATGCAATAAAATAATGTAGCAATGAAAGGAGAAAAAGAATCCCACACATTGCTTTGAGGTTCATGTATAATTAATACAAATGCTGTGATGAGGACTGGATGGATGGAATGGATTACCTCCACCCGGTGGCCAGGCTAGGACTTCAATTCTATTATTTCATTACTTCACATGTCTCTGTCTTACTGCACTCAATTATGATCCAGCTGATCCTTGTCTCTAATTAGTGTGTGTATAAATGTTCCCTCTGCTCCCCATTGTCTTTGTGTATAAATGTTCCCTATGATCCCCGTTGGCTTTGTGTGTCAATGTGAAAATGTTCCTATTACCATTGTAGGAGGATGTAGAGCAGCTATGAGTTTCTCTCAGAAGTAAGTGGGCAGTAGTGTCTTCACCACATTAAGTGTCGTAGCTTGCTTGCTTCTGTGATTATATTTATATGTTACAACCAGGCTTACGCTCTGTACCTATTACCCACGTCCTGTGTGATTACATTTATATGTTACAGCCAGGCATACACTATGTACCTAGCACCCGTGTACTGTGTGAATATATTTATATGTTACAGCCAGGCGTACGCTCTGTACCTAGCACCCACGTCCTGTGTGATTATATTTATATGTTACAGCCAGGCATACGCTCTGTACCTAGCACTGACGTCCTGTGTGATTATATTTATATGTTACAGCCAGGCATACGCTCTGTACCTAGTACCCGCGTCCTGTGTGATTATATTTATATGTTACAGCCAGTTGTACGCTCTGTACCTAGCACCGACGTCCTGTGTGATTATATTTATATGTTACAGCCAGTTGTACGCTCTGTACCTAGCACCGACGTCCTGTGTGATTATATTTATATGTTACAGCCGGGCGTACGCTCTGTACCTAGTACCCGCGTCCTGTGTGATTATATTTATATGTTACAGCCAGGCATATGCTCTGTACCTAGTACCCGCGTCTTGTGTGATTTATATTTATATGTTACAGCCAGGCGTACGCTCTGTACCTAGCACCCGCGTCCTGTGCGGCGTTACAGCACAGTAACCTAGGTATTATCGTTGTGCAGCTGATGTATATATGTAACCCATGGCTAAAGAGTCCTACCTATATTAAAACAGCATGGCAACTACTCCTGCATTCTGCCTTCCTATTTACACCACCTCAACGCCGTAAACAAAATGACTAGAAGAGAGTTTTATTATGGTTCTATAAATGTTATTCTATATTGTTTGGTATTCCTTTGGTATACATGATGTCTCTGGAATAAAGTGTATGTAAATCTAAAGCCAGTTTAGCCAAATGGTGACAATGACTAGATATTTACCATAGCCTGTGATGCCAGCAGACTAGATATTTACCATAGCCTGTGATGCCAGCAGACTAGATATTTACCATAGCCTGTGATGCCAGCAGACTAGATATTTACCATAGCCTGTGATGCAGCAGACTAGATATTTACCATAACCTGTGATGCAGCAGACTAGATATTTACCATAACCTGTGATGCAGCAGACTAGATATTTACCATAACCTGTGATGCAGCAGACTAGATATTTACCATAACCTGTGATGTAGCAGACTAGATATTTACCATAGCCTGTGATGCAGCAGACTAGATATTTACCATAGCCTGTGATGCAGCAGACTAGATATTTACCATAGCCTGTGATGCAGCAGACTAGATATTTACCATAGCCTGTGATGCAGCAGACTAGATATTTACCATAACCTGTGATGCAGCAGACTAGATATTTACCATAACCTGTGATGCCAGCAGGAAAGTGTGAATACAACTTTAGGCCCAAGGGAAGGGGAGGGCAACCTGTAGGAAATCACAGATTTAGGGGTGGTTAACTAATTGGTGGGAATTTTAAAATAATGCTATCTTTTTGCACCAATGGGAAATCAGTATAAAGTTTTTGGTTGTGACATAATTCTCTGTATGAAAATGAATGTTATCTTATTGTGATTAGCATTTCTCTGCAGAGACAACTCAGTGTTAAACATTAAAGTCTATGCTCCATCGCTCCATTTCTACACATCCTCCGTATTTTATTCAGCATTTTACTGAGTTTATCTGCAATATTGCCACAAACTATGACCGCTTTCTATTGGTGGGCGATTTTAATATTCACGTGTGTTGCCACTCAAATCCCTTGGCGCAGGAGTTTATTAATCTATTAGCTGCTTTTAATCTATCACAGTGGATATCCAGGGCCACACATTGGACCTCGTATTATCCTATGGAATCAATGTCACCGACATTGTTTTTCAGACTCCCTGTTTTCCCATCATAAACCAATTTTATTTTCTCTGTCCCTCCCAGAGCTCTCCCAGCTCACTACTGCGCCTATTACATTTTTGCGGTTCTACCCCCCACAGTTTAGTACTAATTTCGATCTCCCTAAAGCCTTGAAAGCACAAACCGAAATCTGAAGTGTGGCAAAATTCTGACATCCATCACCAAAGACAAATCTGTAGAAAGGCTGAACGCAAATGGAAATGGGACAGACAGACTACACATCTCTCTCCACATGTTCAAAGACTCTCACTGCTTACCAAAATGCTGCAAAATCTGCGAAAACAGCTTATTTTTCTAATTTAATTGAATCTAACCACTTCAACCCTAAGGTCCTTTTTTCAGTCATGTAATCAGTTTTAAACCCTTCTGTTAAAACACTTTCTGTTGCCTCTGAAGCTCTATGTGAAGACTTCCTAAGATTTTTTATTAACAGAATCACTAAATTATGACTTAGTGTCTGTCCTAATTCATCTGTCCCTCCAATCTCATCACCTGTTGCTGGCTCTTGGGAGGTTTTTGATCCTATCAACCTCGAGTCACTGAAGGACTTGATTATGAAGCTCAAACCGTCTTTCTGTTTTATTGATATTATCCACCCGAGATATTTAAAAGTTATCATTGAATCAGCTGGGCCAGGTATGATATCTTTTGTCAACAAGAGTCTCAAAACGAGTTTTGTTCCTGCCAATCTTAAAGTGGCCACGGTCACACCTCTGCTTAAGAAGCCTTTACTAGATCCCTCTGTTTTAATTTGTTTTCGACCTATTTCTGTTTTAACCCTTTAATCTCCAAACTATTTGAGAAAATTGTGTTGGATCAACTCCAAAAATATTTGTTAAATAATAGTATTTTTGAGGTTTATCAATCTGGTTTTAGGTCTGCCTACAGCACTGAGTCCGCCCTCTTGAGAGTGCTAAATTATATTTATCTCGCTACTGATTCTGGAGACACTGTTGTTCTTGTTCTCCTAGATCTCTCGGCAGCTTTCGATACCATTGACCACCCTACTCTTCTAGCTAGTCTAGAGTCCTGGGTGGGTCTAAGGGCATCGGTTCTGACATGGTTTCAGTCATACCTGTCTGACAGAAAGTTTTCGGTAATGATGGGAAACTTCTCCAGCTCCATGGCACCCCTCACCTATGGGCTTCTGCAGGGGTCCATCTTGGCCTCTTCCTTATTTTCTCTCTACATGCTACCTCTGGGCACCATCCATTGAAAGCATGGTGTTTCTTTTCATTATTATGCGGACGACACCCAAATTTACATCCCTATTAAGAGAAACAACCGTGCAGCGCTAAACTCTCTTCTGCTTCGCTTAGAAGAGGTCAAAGCATGGTTAGCCCAAAGTTTCCCCCGTCTAAAAAAGGAGAAGACTGAGGTTATCGTTTTTGGCCCAAACAAAAACTCTCAGCACCTAAACCTTGATCTAGAGAGCCTTTAAAATCTTTTAAATCCACTGGAGCACGGAACTTGGTTGTTCTTGTCGACCAGTCCCTAAAATTTGATAAACATATTTAATCTGTAATCAGCTTTAGTTTCTTCCAACTTCGATTGCTATCTAAATATAGAAGCTTTCTCAATCCAAAAACTCTAGAAATGGCTGTTCATGCATTTATCAAGTTTGCTAGATTACTATAATTCTTTATATTGTCGTATACCAAATGTCCAAATCGCCCGTCTTCAACTAGTACCAAATGCGACTGCCAGACTCATCCATAAATGTCGGAAATATGACCATATCTCTCCGATTCTCAAATCTTTACTGGCCACCATTTCGACAGAGAATAGATTTTAAAATTTTACTCCTCCTTTTTAAATCTTTAAATAACTTAGCCCCAGTCTATCTCTCTGAACTGCTCCATCCTTACACTCCGTCCTGAAGCTTAAGATCTCTTGATCAGGCTTTGTTGGTAGTCCCTCGCGCTAGACTTAAGCATAGAGGTGAGCGTGCATTTGCAGTAGCAGGGCCTCGACTCTGGAACTCCATGCCCTTACAGATTAGAAATGCCCCTACCTTGTCTGTCTTCAAGTCCTTATTAAAAACCCACCAGTTCACACTAGCATACTAACCACCATTTCTGGCTTTTCCTTACCTTTCTGTTTTTAGCCTACGTTTTATACTGCTTTTATTATTTTATTTCTGTTACTGTGCGTTGTGACACAGGGGGTTTTATTATTTTCTTTTTTAGTTTTCACACTTCTGTAAAGCACTTTGGACAGCCTACTGGCTGTTGTAAAAGTGCTATATAAAAAAATGAAATTAAACTTGAAGAATATTTAGTTATCTAATAACCAGCATAAAAAACCTAAAGAAAAAAAAAATCTAAAGAAAATCATTTATCATTAAATGTGATGTATTGTTTATGTTTATTTCTTTTAAACTCATAATTGTATATAAGTATGTCCAGTATAGATCAGATAACAAATGTCACAGATTAGGTTGGTGTGTGAAGGAGGGAGACCAGGCAGGTAGATGGTTGTCGTGATTAATGATAAATAGTCCTGGATGCGTACACCGGTAGAGTAATGGCATGGTGTAGAAGGAGGGAGACCAGGCAGGTAGATGGTTGTTGTATTTGATAATAAATAGTCCAGGATGCGAATACCGGTAGAGTAATGGCATGGTGTAAAAGGAGGGAGACCAGGCAGGTATATGGTTGTTCTATATAATGATAAATAGTCCAGGATACATATTCTGGTAGAGTCATGGCATGGTGTAGAAGGAGGGAGACTAAAGCAGGTAGGTTATTGTTGTGTTTAATGATAAATAGTCCAGAATGCGTACACCGGTAGAGTAATGGCATGGTGTAGAATGAGGGAGTCCAGGCAGGTATATGGTTGCTGTATTTAATGATGAATAGTCCAGGATGCGTACACCGGTAGAGTAATGGCATGGTGTAGAAGGAGGGAGACCAGGCAGGTAGATGGTTGTTTTATTTAATGATAAAT
>JACXGM010004578.1:0-37536 GCA_016801145.1 Umbra pygmaea | reverse complement strand
AAGTCCACACTAGTCGATTGTCGAAGTCATACAATTCAATATTCCAAAACATATTTTTTCCGCAAAAAAAAACAATTTGCCGTGGTTATATCCATAAAATACTTTGATCGGGTGTAAACGCTACTGACAGCACTTCTGATATGCAAACAACAGAGCTACGTTTTGAAATCGCCCGGAATTCTCCTTTAAGAAAACGTTAGCTACCTAGAACAGGGGTTCCCAACCCTCTACTCGGGTACCCCCAAATTTGCCAAGTTTGTTTTCACCACAAACTAGCACACCTGAATCAATTAGTCAACTACATAATAAGGATTTGGTTAATTGAATCAGCTGAGCCATTTCAGGGTTAAAACATGGCCTCTCTGGGGGGGTCCCAAGAAGATGTTTAAGAAACCCTGACCTGGAAAATATTAATAAAACTGAAGCGATCTTTCCTTCCCAGTAAAAGGCAACAGACAGTAGAGTATGCACCACATTACAACTGGAATGCAAGTTAGTGAGCGTTACTCAACTATCGTAATAAACAAATCCCTTAGCGCACTTTTTTCTGTCTATTTTGTCATCGACTACACAAGATAACTTACCAGCAACAAACGTAGTTAGCTAGCTAGTAGCTTAGCTAACGGGTGAAAAGCCATCTGACATCACTTTGACATGAGCAGTATGAATTCTATCCATGACAAGACTGTGTGCTCTGCGTTCCATGCGCATGCAGATAATAGTACAACGAGCTGAATAACCTTAAGAAGAGAGTGTCACAACCTGACAGATTATCTAGTTGGAAAGCAAATGCAATTCATTTGTGTAATAAATTAATCATGTCTAGATTGTGTTTCTTATACATTTTTGGTGTAGCGGCAGTATATTTGCTATAGCGCAGCACCATGGTAACACAAACGCAACAGAAACACTGTAGGTCTGAGCTGGACTGAACCCCACGCTGCAGCAGTACACACGCACCAGAGGACACTATTTAGGCCACACGGGACCTCTTCTAACCCATTGAAAGTACATGATACTCAGTACACTTTAAATAGCAACTAGGGTGTGTGGGTGGTTACCTGGGCCATCAAAGGGAACTAGTTGGTGTGGGACTTTCTCGATGCCGCCCAAGGGGATGATATACATGTCTTTGACCCGCTTCCTGTTGTTGGCGACCACGCCAAAGCGTTTGCGGCTACTGAAGTAGGCATAGAGCAGAGTGTAGTGGATCTCATCCTCGTCCGTCTCAGGGGAGAAGCGAATCAAACACACCTCCTGAAGGAAGAACCTCAACTCTTTAACGAATTTCATTTGACACCGGTTCCAACCTTTACCTGATCGGGCAAAACATTTGTTTTCCTTTACAATGACTGTTTATTAAATTACAGACCAGGAATTTCTTTTTTCCAGACCAGTCACTTTGTTGTTAACTTGTAAAAAAAACAGGATGCTTTTCCCTTCACTTTCAACACACCTTTGTTCCAGTGGCTCGGATCTTCTCCAGGTAGTCCCATACAATCTGTGGAGATATCCTTCCACCAACCTGGATGTTGTCCTGCAGATCCTGGCCGCGAGGAGCATCAACCATATGCATTTCATTAACTTCACAGGTCATCAAATATCAGCAGCAATTCACAAGAAACAGGCATCGTAAAACTACAAAAGCCAAAAGCTACGATAACACTTATCTGAAATGATTTATAAAAATACAGGATCCATATAAGCGTATACAAGCAATATACACAGAAAGGCGATGCAGTTGTACCTCTGTCAGATGATCAAAAGCACCTGAAACAGGGAAAACTTTGGTGACGAGCTTGGCCACAGCTGGCATGTTGACAAACCCCCTCCAGAGTGACTGCATGTTGGACAGGAAGGATGCCCCGTCTTTGCCACTCGTATACCCTGACCTGGAGGTCACACAAACACAGAACTGAAAAACTGTAGATCATTTGAAGACAAATTGTACTTTATAACAGCCCTCCACTTCAGATTGATTATGGGTCACATTTCTCAGTCCTCGAAAAGTGCCAAAAAAAGGTTTCATAAACGCATTTCAGTGATTCTTAAGTTAGAGTGGGCTCCGAAGTGCATGGCACCCTTGACTGGCAAAGCACAAACAATACAATAAACAAACAATATAATTAGAAATAAACTCAAAATACCAACACTTGAGAAACACTGTACTTTATTAATGTTGCAATGGAACCAACCAAAATCCTACAATTATTTTACACAAGAAATTTCACCAAAATCAAGGTTCCATAATTATTGGCACTTCGTATTCAGTACTTAGTGCAACCTTTTCTGTCAAGGATAACAACATGGAGTCTCGTCCTGTAATGTTTGACAAGGTCACGGTACACATTTGGAGGGATTTTGGACCATTCCTCTACGCAGATCCTTTCCATTCTTGGGTTTGCGCTTATCAACCGCCCTCGTCAACTTAGCCCACATTCGATTGGCTTGAGGTCCGGCGACTGAGAAGGCCATGGCGGAACATTGATTTTGTGGTCACAGATCAGTTTCTGTGTGGACCAAGAGGTACGTTTTGTCATTGTCTTGTTGGAAAGTCCACCTACCGCTTCTGGCAGAGGCAACTAGATTCTCAGACAAAATTGCCTGATACTTGGTGAAATTCATTATGCCATCAATATTGACCAGTGCCCTTGGATCTCTCGAATTATAATAGCCCCAAAACATCACTGACCCACCACCATATTTCATTGTGGGTATGAAGCGCCTCTCCTTGTATGCATCTGTGGTTTGACGCCAAACATTCCATTTGGCATTGATTGTAAAACCCTGATTTGGAGGATATTGATTTTTTTATTACATTTTTACAGTATTTCTCACATGTTGGTATTCTGAGTTTCTCTATAATTGAATTATTAATTTTTTCACAGTATTGTTTGTGGGGTGCCAGTAATATTGATCCACTCACCTAGCATCGTAGCTGGAAAACGTTTTGGCGCTGAGGAGGCTTTCTTCCAGGACTTTGAGGTGAAGGTCATCATCGTCAATGATAGAGGAGGCCGTGTTCTTGCTCTGGCTGTCTGCAGAGGCGCTCGCCGGCTGTCTCCTCACTACACTCGTGGCCACTTTCACCACCTTGGTAGGAGCTTCCTCAACCGGTGGAGCCATACGTCCTTCAATATTTACAATATCAGCAGTCCGATTAAAATCACTGGCAAGACTTAATGTTACATTTCTTAGTAGAAGTAATAACCAAGCAGTTTCTCTTTTTGTAAAAAATAAACAAATAAAAAACAGAGGCTCTAGGGTTCAATGACATTTACTATGTTAAAGAATTTATAAAAACTATAAAATACTACCAGATATTTTGGCTTCTGATGTGACATTACCTTTGAACTAAGCTGACTGTATTCCTTATGTGTTTTTATTATCATTAATGCATTTCTGAGCCATGGCACAACATTTTCGCTGTACATGCAATTACATTTGACAAATGAAACTTGAAATTAAAGCTCATGAGATGTGTGCAAGTTATATATTAAATATATAATTTAAAAAACTAACAATCCAACTTTAAAGAAGATGTCGACGAGTTCATTCCCTGCTGTCAGAGAATCAATTTCTCCGTCTCCAATATGATATGAAGCATCTGAACAAGGCCCACCTGTGCAAATCTTGCAGTTCAGGTCAAACAGGTGAGTCTTATGGAGAGTGGTGGTATCCTGAAAGATGTTAGTGCTTTCTGTGGCAACTATGGGCGGCGTCATCATGACCTTGCTGTCTTGAGGAACTTCCACTGGCTCCTCTGTCGCCTTGGAAACTGGCTCAGGCTGGTGGGGTATAAGAGAGAACTGTGTGAATTATTCCTTAAGAGAACATGCTCAAGCCTTGAATATACTGTGACATATGGAGCCACGTCACTGTTGAGGGAGGAATGTACCCAGCAGGTGGAGACAAAGCCCAGAGTTACTGGGCTCCTTTTCCACCCCCGGGCCAAGACAACTGGGCGTGGCAATTCGACATACCTGAATCAAGTTGTCTAATAAGCTTGGCACTAGATGAAGCCTCCTGATTGAGTGAAAAGAGATGGGGACTGAGAGGGGTTTGCTGTGGGCAAGACACTCATTAAGAAGAGGTGTCATTTTTCTGCAGTTTGTTTTGTGCATTTTTGGATAATTTCCTCTTTTGACACAGAAATCTCTGTTTTGTCACCCTTAAAAAAAGGTACATTTTTGCTTTACAAGAGGAGTTTTGTTACTCCTTTGCACCCATATTCACAAAAGAAGGACTGTTTTGTCTTATGTCGATGAACCGCATCCAACTGAACAATCTTCTGAGACGTGTTTTTTTGTAACAGGCCTGAAACATAGCAATCACCCCCAGTGAATTGTAACAATATGCTTCTGTAAACAAGTACAAACATTGAAACAAAGTCAAATGTAAGTTTTCAATAAATTAATCAACATGAATTTGTTGGCCACTTAATATTCATGTCTATCTTGTTAGATGAGCAGCTACAAATTCAACAATATGTCTGACTAGGGATGGAAATTTGAAATGATACCACTCTTCGACAAGTATCCAACAATTTTTTGAATTTCTGATTATTCAATATATTCTTTAATACTGCAGAGCTTCCGTTATGTACGTAGCCTGACATCAAGCAAAGCAAACAGTAAACGTATGAACCACTACATATTCTGACTTAGTTAAGCTATTACATTAAATAATGGTTAAATAAAAGAAACGCAAGATTCATATTTTTAATGTGACAAAAAGTACCTCAAAAAATTCTGCATCTTTTAATAAAACATGACAAATCTAAGTTGATGCTGCAGGTATCATACTATGATTACCTTGCTACAAAGACAGTGAAGACCAATATTTCCTAATAAATTGATAAAATGACTGCCTTTTGTTGACATACATATTGCTAATTGACATTAATGCAACTTCCCATTCATTTGTCCTGTCGGCCCAAATTGTTTATAGAATTTTCAATTAGGTGATATATATACATATACACACACACACACACACACACACACACACACACACACACTTTGTCCATAATACACATTTGTTGTTAGATATTGCGATATGTCGATTTTGCTATACCACTATTGTCTGTATTTTGTATTATTTAAGTTGATGTACTCTGTTTTTGTATTTTTTGTACATAGTGCAGGTTTAGTGTTTTTAAAAAAAAATCATGGCTTCATGTGAAGCAATGCAGTATATGAAGCAATTAAATAAGGGAATTCTTTATACAGCAATTCCAATGAATCTGGCCGGTTTTAAAGATACTCAACATTTTTCAATAAATCTTTTACATAATCATACTTTCCTCGGCATTAGAATTTTCATAACATCTTTTCCAAACTTTTCCTATCCTGTCTGTCTTGAGTGAGTAGCTCCATATAACCAGCTGTTCCGAACTGCGCACGCTCTGCCCAACAGGCTATAATAAAGGCATATGTACTGTATGCGTTTATTATGTGCAGGGCTTCTTGAGAAATTAACATCAGGAAAAGTCTAAAATATATGTTATTTATCCTCATTCATATGAGATTATTACTATATTGTATTACTTAGAATGGAGAATATATACACTGATAAGCCATGACATTTTAACCACGGACAGGTGAAGTGAATAACACTGCTAATCTTGTTATTGTGACACCTGTCAGTGTGTTGATGTGTTAGTAGCAAGAAACATGAGCAAGCGTAAGGATTTGAGTGACTTTGACGAGGGCCAATTTGTGATGGCTAGATGACTGGGTCAGAGCATCTCTAAAACTGCAGCTCTTGTGGGGTGTTCCCAGTCTGCAGTGGTCAGTACCTTTTAAAGTGGTCCAAGGAAGGAAAAGCAGTAAACTTCTACACTAATGACTTGTTTGCAAGATGGGACTTTCCATTTCAGATTACTTAACATGACTCAGTGCACCTTAAACAACTACACCGCATTCGAAATTATTATGCAAATTATATTTTACACTGATGTACCTAAATAGTCAATCCAAATGACAGTCAGTATAAATTTCAAGTCATCAACAGTTAGGGTATAAGTTGAACTTCATTGAACAAATCATCCAATGAAAATAGCATTTCTTTCAAAAATAAAAAAATAAAAATCCACTGTTCTAAATTATTATGCACAGCAGTTTCAAAACATTTTATAAGTTGTAAAAAACTGAAAATGGTCATTTGTGGAACTTGCAGCACTAGGAGGTCATATTTATTCATAGGTCATCTATTTATTTCTGGGACCACTTCAACCGTTACTGCTTGTGAGCATTTGTTAGGGGTGGCCGAATAGTAGGTTTCTGGAGGATCCTAAACCTTGAGGTTTGCGGTACTCAAGAGGCACCAGCAGCTTCAAATACCTGTTTGCTGCTTTGTACTGGCATTTTAGCAGCTACTCTTTTAATCCAATGAATTTGTCTGGCAGTAACCTTCCTCGTTATGCCTTTTTATCTGCACTAACTTGTGTGTACTCTAAATCAGCCACAGATCTCTTCACAGTATGATGATTATGCTTAAGTTTTTGTGAAATATCTCATGTTTTTATATCTTTTCCAAGGCATTGCACTACTTGATGCTTTTCTGCAGCAGAGAGTTCCTTTCTTTCCCATATTGCTTGAAAACTGTGGCCTGCTTAATAATGTGGAACATCCTTCTTACAGTAAGTAGTTTTCCTTTAAATTGGGCTCACCTGGCAAACTAATTGTCTGAGATTAAGTTCAGTGATCCAATGAGCCCAGAGACACAATACCATCCATGAGTTTGATTGAAAAACAAAACATTTAATGTAGAAATGGGCCGATACCGGTACCAATACTTGGATACCGGGCATAAGTACACGTACTTGTACTTGTGAAAAAAGACCAATTCTCCAAGCCAATACTTCCTCCATATTTATGAGCGTTATGCTGCGCAACGTTTCACAGATTAGCCATAGATGGCCATAGTTGTTTTCTTAAAGTGCCAGAGAGAGAATAGTAGCCTACTGTACAACGCAGTATTCCTCAACCATGTAATGACTGGAACAACAACACCAACAAACTGGTAAATCTGAATCACCTAAATGTTTCAATGGAAATGTAGCTGTAGTCCAGCACTATGCATACATTTCATATTGATGATAACGACAGTCTACTTCCTCTTTCAGAGACCAGCTTGTCAAACTGTAAAACGTTATAAAAAAAAGAAAGCAAAGCGATTTAAATGGGATAATGTTGTACACAAAATCACTGCCTAAAATGTATAATCATTACAAAGACGGAGCCACGGGTGCCTATTGAAAAATCACAACTCTATTTTTCTCATAACAATTCTCTAGGAGATTTCAAACTGCAAAATACAAAATCGCTTTTCTAATTGCTATTTTCATGTAGTCTAATATTTGCAAAATTATAGGTGCATATATTAGAATCATCAAGTAAACGCGCACATTTAAGTACAGGACCAAACGAAGGCTACAAGTTGTTAGGCTAGTCACTGCATATTAGTGTCGCATAATTCGTTTCATAAGAAGTGGTATCGGCCCATCCCTAATTTAATGTTTATGACACTTAATTCCAATTTGCATAATAATTTGAAACGTGGTCTATATTATTGTTACTAAATTGACTAAGAACCAATACTTATTTACAGCAATGAACAGGGAGCAATTAGGGCTAACTGTTGTTGTTCACAGACAGAATTTGAACCAACGTCTTTTAGGACACGAAAAGCCCTAACCACCCAAATATGTATTGCTCTAGTAGCTTTTCTAATGTCGAAAAACAGTTTTACCTCTGCTTGTTGGGCTTCTGGAGCCTTCCCAAGGTCCTGGCTCTCAATTTCAATCTCCCCTTTGTGTGTGATCTTGGTAATGGGTCGTCTCTCTGCCTCTCTTTGCTCCTTCTCAATCATCTCAATCGCCTGGGAACGGGGGGGCAAGAACATATTGGTGAATGACTGTCACAACCAAATGATTTCACCATGTTCTTCCTGTGAAAGTCATTTGTAGTCCAGAGTTAACTTATCAACCAATTCATCATGACATGCAGGGAGGTGTAATCAACCACACCCTCAAGCTGCTGTCGGTCTGCAATGCTTATCCAATAGCTATTAAAGGCTGCTAAATAGATATGTACACGCACGCGCATGCGCACACAGAGCCGTTAGTCTAGCAGAGCTGTTCGCTTCAGCGCTGGATGTTTTTGGTCTGGCTCTAAGTATTTTGTTTTGCACAGCTAGGATGTTGTCACTGAAACATGCACAGCAAAAACCAATGCTTTGTTTTCAACTGAGAGCTATGTTCATTAAATTAACGCAAGATAATGATGAAACTTATCACTAGTAATTATAATCACATGTGTACAGTTTTTTTTTACAAAAGCATTTCCTTATTTTACTTCTCAAAATGTAATCACCACTGTTTGTTTCAAGATCAGTTAGCCAGTTTACTACGCTGACATATCTGGAAGTGTTGCAGCCAGGGTTACCAGTTTAACAAAAAATGTCATGGCTAAAAACCATTGAAAATGCCATAAATCTAGACCAATTTCTTTACGCACAACAGAGTTTATTTATTTTCACAATATTTGTCACTATAATTAAATGCACCTGTAAAAAATACACAGACATGGAAACACTGGTTTCACCATATAAGGAAAATGTTGCACTATCAGTAGCCCCTTGTTCTGAATAAAACAACATTGATTTGAGCAATCCAGGTCATGAGATCAGGGAGATATAGAATTTTCACAAATTTTCTGAATCAGTGGCTCTCAATTTTTTTAATTTTAAGTACCAACTTTGATTGAACTCGTATCACTTTTATTACAATGTTTACAGTGCAGACAGAAAACAGTGATGGACATTTTAGTTTGCTTTAATGAAGATCACTTTATTAGACTTATGGCGGTACTGCATATGTCTGGTAAGTTGTATTTACTGAAGATGGCCGGATAATTGAGAGGCCGGTTAGTAGGAATCGGATTGGCAAGAGTCTAGTGTGTTAGACATATCACAAGGAATAATGCAGAGAGACCTGAATTATCCAATCCAGATAATTCTAGGTCTTTTTATACGTTTCCGAATTGTTGCCATTTTAAGTAACATGAATGTTGTAATTGACGATGACCCTCCATCACCCTCCAGCTCTGCCTCTATAACAGAGTAAGTCAGATTCAGGAGTTCCTCAAAATTCTCCTTCCACTGCACGATTGCCTCCCCAGTTGAGGTCAACCATGTTCTATCCTTTACTGTACACAGCTTGGATGGTTCCCCATTTCCCCCTTCTGAGGTGCTGAACGGATTTCCAGAAAAACCTTGGTGCAGACTGAAAGTCCTTCTCCATAGCCTCTATGAACTTCTCTGACATGGCAGAAGCTGCAGCACTTCAGGCCCGTCGGTACCCTGCAACTGCCTCCGGAGTCCTCTGGGAAAACATATCCCTGAAGTACTCCAGTCAGACCGCTTTCCTGACCACCGGTGTCCACCATGGTGTTAGAGTGTTACCGCCCCTTGAGGCACCAAAGACTTTAGACCACAGCTTACCGCAACAGATTCAGCAATGGAAGATTTGACCATTGCCCACTCAGGTTCAATCCCCCACCCTCTGATTCAACTAACCACCAGATGGTGATCAGTTGACATCTCTGCCCATCTCTTCACCCAATCTCACACTCCATTATCCCCTCACTCGCCAACAAGACTCTGAGGTACCTAAACTCCTTCACTTGGGTTAAGGACTCATTCCCTACCTGGAGTACGCATTACACCAGTTTCCTGTTTAGAGTCATGGCCTCAGATTTAGAGGTGCTAATCCTCATCCCAGCCGCTTCACACTCGGCTGCAAACAGATTCATTGAGTGCTGAAGGTCACTGACTGATGATGCCATCAGGACAATATCATCTGCAAAGAACAGTGATGAGATCCTCAGCACACTGAACTGCAAACCCTCCCCACCATGACTACGCCTCGATATCCTGTCCATGAATATCACGAACAGGATTGGTGACAAAGTGCTGCCCTGTCGGAGGCCAATCCCCACAGGGAATTAATCTGTATCTCCCAAGGTACCTGGTCACATGCCACAAAACACATGTAGACTGGATGGGCATAATCCCAGGCCCCCTTCAGGATCCTATCGAGAGTAAAGATCTGGGCCGTTGTTCCACAGACTAGATGAAATCTGCATTTTTCCTCTTCAAACAGAGGTTCAACTATCAAACCCTCCTTTCCAGCACCTTGGAGTAGACTTTACCAGGGAGGCTGAGAAGTGTGATAGCCTGTAATTGGCACACATTCTCTGGTCCCACTTTTTGAATAGGGGAACCACCCCCCCAGTATGCCACTCCTTTGGCACTGTCCCAGACTCCCACACAATGTTGAAGAGACGTGTCAAATAAGACAGCCCCTCACCACTCGAAAATTTCAGCATTTCTGGACAGATCTCATCAGTTCCCTGCTAGAGCTTCTGCCCTCACGACCTGAACCCGGATAAGCGGTTGATGAGATGAATGTTGTAAGGCAGAATTTGTAAATAAAGCGGGAACAAAAAACATTAATTGTTTTTGATTTCAGGCTGTAAGACAAAAAAGTTACTATTTCAAAGGGGTATGATGATTTTCTATAGGCGCTTATATATGCAAATATTTCTTCAATCAACCCCAATAAAAACCTCTGGAATGTGATAAAGAGGAAGATGGATGTAACAAGCCATCAAACAAAGCAAAGCTGCTTAAATTTTTTGCATCAGAAGTGGCATAAAGTCACCAAACATAAATGGAGAGCATGCAAAGATGCATTAAAGCCAATTGTTATTCCACCAAATATTGATTTCAGGACTCTTCCTAAATTATCACATTTGTATTGTGTCGTTTAAAAATTAATATGAACTTATTTTCTTTGCATTATAGGTCTGACATTACTGCATGTTTTTATGTAATTTTGATCCGTTGTCATTTTCAGCAAATAAATGCTCTGAAAAACAATATCTTCGAAATTTGGGAGAAATGTTGTCAGTAGTTTATGGAATAAAATATCCAATCTGACAATCTTACCGTCATGGCAGCCTAATCATCCCCAGCTTTCATCCCCCCCCCAGCTCTCCCCAGGCCATTGCTACAAGTGAGAATCTGTTCTGTCAACTTGCCTCGTAGAATAATATTAAATTAAATGGCTCGTAATGCCAGGGTTAAGGTTTCAATACTCAAAAGGTTCCAATTATACTACAGGGAGCTCCAAAATTACTCTCACCCATGACTGGCAATGAACAGAAAATACTGTAAAAAATATAAATACCATACAATTAGAGAAAAACTGAAACGTGAGAAAGAATGTACTTTATTAATGTGTCAATGAAACCGACAAAATTCATTAATTCATTAAATAAATTCAATCAATGGCACCCTTAAATAATATTGTAAACAACATCTACCAATGATAAAAAATAGAAACTAAATTCCACTTATTGTGGAACATCTACCATGGTAATATGCATGCAATATCCCTTTGTCATACAACACCATGAAGAAAACAATAGAACTGGCAGTTCAAATGAGATAGATGGTCGTAGACCTTCATAACTCTGTTAATGGTTACATGAAGATCCACAAACGAATAAATCTGAGCACTGTCAGGGCAAATAAAAAAATATGGAACACTTGAAAACCTCAAGGGTAGAGGACGCAAATGCATTTTGCCCCCCAGGGTAGAGGAGGATGGTGAGAGGAGCAACAAAATCCCCAACAACCACTGTGAAAGAATTGCAGGTGTTGGTGGCGTCTTGGGGTCACCACGTTTCAAAATTCCAAACACCATCAGATGCCACCTCCAAACCACGGCCACTTTGGAAGGGTGGCCAGAAGAAAGTCCTTTCTGACCCCAAGACACATATGCAAGTGCTTGGAATTTGCTAAATGTCATTTAAATTATGACTGGAAGAAGGTGCTCTGGTCAGATGAGACCAATTTGAATGTACAGCATCGGCATGTTTGGTGTTGAAACAGAGATGCGTACAAGGAGAGGCACCTCATACCCACAGTGAACTATGGTGGTGGGTCAGTGATGTTTTGGCGGCGTTTTAATTCCAGGGGTCCAGGGGCACTGGTCAAGATTGATGACATAATAAATTCCACCAAGTATCAGGCAATTTTGGCTGACAATCTGGTTGTCTCTGCCAGAAGGCTGGGACTTGGCGGTAGGTGGCCTTTCCAACAAGACAATAACCGCTTTCCGACCGCAGGGATCTTTGCAGTTCCTAGAACATAACATTCCTATAACCCTTTTTTTCTTGTATTCCGACAGGATAAATTTGGGGATTATTTAGTCCCTCGCACCACAGTTCCTATAACAATTTTAGCTCCTACTCCAGAGCAAGGTCTTTCCCTTTTCCTAGGTCTACGTTGGTCTAACTTTGATTACGCCGGTCGCTTCGTTTGTCTGTTGCGTATAATACTACATATTATGCTGGAGCCTTCGTCTTTTGTGTTTGTGTTAAGTAGCTACTCAATTTCTATGACTCCAGCCTAGTTTTTAAAAGCCACAGTTCGAACTCTGTTATTAGGACATTATCGACACAACATAATCAAAAAAATTGTATTGATGTCGTTTTCAGCCTCGTACTCTGAACGAACAGCTGAAGGAACCGGGAAAGCAACCAGCTCATCCGCATAGACATAAGATGACTTACACACTTATCTCCAATCATACACCCAGTGTTACAAACATTAAACTGAGAGATGTTGTTGTGTGGCACTACGCTCAAGTCTAGTGACGACGCTATAAAAGACCGTTGCGGTGCTTGCGTCACTCTCTTACCCTTCCTACCATTTCCTATGGCCACTTGACCAGTGCGAATGCAATTAGCAAAACCGGTTTTGAGGGAGAGTAGTTAGTAGAACTGTTTAGAAGTGGACTGTTCCTATAACTACGCTCCTGTTCCTACTTGGTCGGAAAGCGGCTAATGATCCAAAATATACCTCAAGATCCACACAGAAATCGTTGTGACAACAAAATCAATGTTCCGCCATGACATGCCATCTCAGTCACCGGACCTCAATCCAATCAAAAACCTGTGGTCTGAGTTGACGAGGGCAGTTGATAAGCACAAACCTAAGAATGTAAAAGATCTTGACAGGATCGGCAAAAAGGAATGGTCCAAAATCCCTCCAAATGAGTTCCTTGTCAAACATTACAAGAAGAATCCATGCTGTTATCCTTGCCAAAAGTGGTTGCATTAAGTACTGAATAAGAAGTGCCAATAATTATGGAACCTTGATTTTGGATAAATTTATTTTCTGTTAAATAATTTTGCAAGTTTGTTTTCATTGCAACATTAATAGGTACAGTGTTTACCACATGTTGGTATTTTGAGTTGTTCTCTATAATGATACAGTTTATGTTTTTAAAGTATTGTTTGTGTATTTTTAACGCATTGTTTGTGTATTGTTTGTCAGGGGTGCCAGAAATTTTAGAGCCCATTGTATATTGCGCTCTGAATAACAGCATCTGCCAGCTGACTAAAGTATTAAAAATGATTTTTCTTTTAGACAATTTAAAAGTATACTCTAAAGGGAGTATCTAGGCAAAGCACGTTTTAGTCCAGAATGTCCTGTCTTAATCTGTGTCTGGGAACCCTGTTCTTGGAGATACGGTAAAATACTTGAAAACAGTGTCTGGGAACCCTGTCCTTGGAGATACAGTAAAATACTTGAAAACAGGGCAGTGGGTCTGAGGTTGCTTACGTGTCGATTCTCCCTCTGTCTCCAGGCAGCCAGTTCCTTGGAAGCCAGCTCTTCAGGACTCATACGGATCAGCGTGCCCGGAGAAATCTCCCCTTTCAGAACCCTCTTGAATAACACCTGAAGGTCATTATAATTTATGAATACTTAGCAAGGTTGACTTATGTCCAAATGTAAAAGCACAACAGGTTTGCATTGTTTTCAACAAATTCCAGCAACTTTGGGCCACTGAATGTGTGAGTGACACTAGAGACAAAAACAAGTCCCAGAAAATATAGTTCAGTCATGTATGTGCAGATATGTGACACGTCCCAAACCACGCTGCAGCTTTTAAACTTTGTATTTCATTGATATTTGACTGATTCAACTTGTAGTTCATCTACCTGAGCAACATAATTACACACCTCAAATAGGTTTAAAAAAAATCTGTTATTCAGAAATGTCCCAGACTGCATTAACTAAACTCAACTACCGGTATAAGTTTGGAGAATATTTTGAATTTCACCCATTAAAGCTTTATAATAGTAAGAATTTAATGTCATGTCAATTTCAAACGATTTAGCTGCGTAAGGATCAATAACAAAATAACTTACATTGTTTTTGGTATCTTTGAGGTTGAACATCAAGCTCCTGTACTTGCTTTTGTATTTAAAGTCTGTGTCTTTGTAGAAAGCGTACAATTCCTTCTCAGTCTTCTTGGCGACCTCAGCAGCCTTCTCTGTGGATGCCTGGAAATCTGATTCTTTCAGCCTAGGATACAGCAAAAAATACAATGGAAGAATGCTAAGGAAGGACAAAGAACAGTTCTATTTGACTGTTAGTGTTTATAACTTTACTGTTGTTTTGTGTTTGCTTAAATTTACAGTTACAGGTCTCCTTACCTCTTTAGCAGGATGTCCTTGAGGGCGTCACGTACATTGCGTCTGATCTGATCAACAGACACAGGTTTCTTAGATGTAGACGATGACAACTTGACATTCTTGGCCTCCTGTTTGACTGGTACTCCTAGAAGAACAACCACATGTATGAATCTCCTGTTTTATTGGTACTCCTAAACAAACAACCACAAGTATGAATCTCCTGTTTTATTGGTACTCCTAAACAAACAACCACAAGTATGAATCTCCTGTTTTATTGGTACTCCTAAACAAACAACCACAAGTTTGAATCTCCTGTTTTAATGTTACTCCTAAACAAACAACCACAAGTTTGAATCTCCTGTTTTATTGGTACTCCTAAACAAACAACCACAAGTATGAATCTCCTGTTTTATTGGTACTCCTAAACAAACAACCACAAGTATGAATCTCCTGTTTTATTGGTACTACTAAACAAACAACCACAGACAATAAAATCTGTAATGATAATGCTATGACTAGGGCACGTACATTACAACACAGTAAAATATGTATAAAACGTTAGCTTTATCTAATAACTGCGTACACATTTCCCCCTGGTTAGGTGGGAGGCATTCTATTTTGGTTGTTTCAAGTACACTTAACTCAAGCTAGGAACATGGTTAAAGTACAATGTAAGCCCATAGCATCACACTGCAACTATAAACACACCTGATTTCTGTGATGAATCTTTGACTTCAGTTGATGGCCTTCTGTCCACAGAATCCTAATAAACAGTGAGATAAAAACAAAATCTCTCCTTACAGAGATGTCTTGATAAGTAAGCTAAATAAGTCAACAGTGCACATTTAAGAACAGTAACATTAATTCAGTTGGAGCAGAGTGTGTGAGCATTAGGACTAGCGTGGTTAATGGTGGTTAAGACAGACTAAAATCCCCATGGTAACCAAACACCCATCCATGTGTTCACATGCAAGGTATAAAGAGGAGTTCAAAAAGAGGTCAACCAACCCTTCTGAGTAGTGCCACTACTGGCTTTGATACAAATCAGCTGAATAAACTGAAGAGGACAGAATCTGCATCACCAATAGAGTTGTTCGAAGATGTATATGACATTTTGCTAGAACTTATGAAGGTTTGGCCGATTGATGAACTGCATTTAAGGGGTTATATTTAAATCTATTCGCATAGGCTTTAATAATACAGAAATATGCATTTACAGTTAGAATATGAGGGTAATCCTTTGTGTTACTTTAAGAATGAAGCATTTTTACATGACATTTCCTGTAGCAGAGGGACTCTTACCTTCCTGAAGGGCCTGACCCCACCAAAGGTGATTGAATGTGAGGACGACTGTTTCTGCTTGGCAGCCATCTTGTCCTGGGTTTCAGAATGCTTGTGTGGTCCCTCCGTTCTGGTCTCCACCTGTGCAGCAGCACTAGGCTCCTCCTTCAGAACAACAAAAAACACCATAAACAATTTCATAGCTAATAAAAATGTGAACAGCTTATGTTGCTGCTTTGCAGTATAACTGTTTCACAATGGCAAGGGTTCGTATCCCAGTTGAAGAATTCCGACGACAGCAGGGGGACTAGAGTGGGGCGGCGCAAAGTGGTACAGCACTGTTGGGGTGAAACTGGTGGGTGTGAGCATCTTGCCTCATGGCTCTCTGGTGACTTTTTGGGTCAAGCACCTGTGTATTCAGCTGTGGATGTATAGTTGACGAATGTGGAGCCTTAAGCGCACAGTATACTACAGATTCCCGACCTGGCGCACGCCGAAGTAACGTCATGGGAGCGTCGTAACTATCATAGGTGTGATTGGCAAAGGACAAAAAAGCAGGAAAATATACGGCGCACCTACCAGTACGTTGTGACAGCACCCCCCCCACACACACTTTGCGTCTTGTTCCCAAATGTTTTTGGTTACTGTACCACCAGGGGTCTTAATACCCATGGTTGGGAAACATTACCCAGTCAAAAGTGGTTTGCTCAACTACTTTTTCACCCACCAGCAACTAAACATCTATTTGGACAAAAGTTGCATCCAGAAGCCTGCACCCAAACCTAAAATAAAGAGAATATTCCTGTACAGTTTGCACTAGCGTTGCCAGAGGCTACATTTACTTTCCATATGATCAAAGTAATTGTTTCTAGACAGGCAGAAGCAGGCTATTTCACGAAATGTGCATAAGTATTAGGGCTGCACGATATTGGAAATAAATTACATTGCGATATTTTGTTTCCCAACGATATATATTGCGATATTGCAAGCCATCAATGTAGGCTGCAGTCAATAATTACCATTCCATGATACTAATAATTTACTAATAAACAAGCTTCATTACAAATGACAAAAAGGTCACTTAATATTTTATTCCAAAATTAGAACAGATCTCTGTAAACAGAAAAGCAGTACACATTTTTTTATAAAACAGCAGCTTTACACCAACTTGGTTTATTGGTTTATAAATATATAACTGAAAATAAATATTTTTATCAAAGAACTTAAGCATTTTGGTTCACAATCTTTTGTTTTTGAGTCAACTTTGCCAAGTGCCAAAGTAAAACAGCGTTGGTGATCATCATAATCATGGCTAAGCAAATGGAACAGCGTGTAATGGCAACAGATCTTTAGCATTATTGCGTTTGTTATTTATTTCTGTCGTTGAGAGCCTTTCTGGTAAGGTGTCACACAGGCAAAGGCATCGCAAATAGTGTTTTGTTTTGATTGACATCCAGATTTGATTTTGTATTTGTCGTAAAGAGCTTTGTGGGGCCGTTTTAAGTGATTAGACAAATGGGTGGTTTTTCCTTGTTTTGTGGCCATAACTTTATAACACTCCAGACAAAGTACCTGTTTTTGGTCAACATCCTCCTTTTTGTAGCCGAAATAGTCCCACAGATTTTGACTTTCTTTTTGGTACGAAACCATCCTTTTTTTCCTGTGTAATGCGTATCCTCCTCTTCGTCGCTCATTTTTCGGTAGTACAGGACTGCCCGTGACAGAATGTTGGCTGTGAGCAGCGGCACAACGAACCAATCACAGCGAACCAATCACTATGCAGGCATGCTTGTGCATGTCACCCCAGCAACAAACCATACAACAAACTTGTGTAAACTGTGTGTTACCCATGGTGCTACCGGTGCTACCCTTCTTCACATTGCATGTTCCGGCGATGTGACTATCGCACACGCGCACATCATGATGTCGATGCTAAAACACAACACCGTTCAGCCCTAATAGGTATTTGTCATGTTAATAACACATTATTTCTTCTTAGAGAATAAATCTATCCAAAATAAAAATTTAAAGAGTAGACAAAGACTTTCAACAATGACAAACATACATACATACATACATACATACATATATAAATGTTATTTTACAAAGTTGTATCAAGCGCAATCTTGTGGACAAAGCCATAACATTCAGCAGTAGTTCCGCTAGTTTGACCCTGAAAGCTGCCTGATTAGGAAGACTGTCAGAAAATGACTTACACATAATTAGATGCATTTGGATACGTGACTGAACAATGACAAACAAGCATTGTCTGATTGGAAAATTTAGAATAAAGTAAATACCGTTGTTTATAGCTGTCAGCAATCAAACGATATGACGGAACGCATGTTGGACAAGTTTGGTAGAGAAACACACTGCATAGCCTATATAGAGTGCAGATTAACTTCTATATTGGCTGCCTTTTTTATCATGAGAAACTCAATGAGTTGTTAATATTACGGGACTATATTTGGATTATAGAATATATATATATTGCTGAATTCCACGTAAATGTCTGAATTACGTGTTAACGTCTGGATTCTGTGGTTCCAATTCAAAACATAGGGACCTATTTTAGCAGGATACGAAAGTCTCTGACTGGTTTTGTTTGTGAGTGTTTTACCATAGCGCCCTAGTCTTGGTGTCACGTAAATCTTTACAGAATGTCAAACCGAAATAGGAACTGCACCATGTCTCTCTACATTTATTTAGTGCTGATGTCGGATTCAGCTAAGATACAGAACACATAACCTTCCGCAACGATTGCAGGCTCTTCGGTGGAGCTCTGCTTAAGTTCCATCATGACAAATTAATGGACTACTTGCGGAGTGACATGAATCAGAGGCACAAAAACGTTGACAGGGGTGAGCAGTCATTTAGAGCCGTGACGTCACACCCCCGACCCGTGCCTTGCGCAATGTTCCAGAAAAAAACGGATTTGAATGGTTTACGAGAGCCTTATTTTCAGGTTGGAAAAGCCGGATTTCCAGATTTATCCGGAAAAATCACACCCCTGATTTATACTCGTGCTTGGTGCTCGCGACACTAGTTTCAGTCTTATCCTGAACAGAGGTGTTGCAGCTGAGAAGAGGCTACCGAATTTGATATTTTCACGGACAAGAAGAAAAAGTTAAACGATGGCAAAACATCACACACACACACACAAACACACAATTTAAGTCTCATGGAATGGTCATTCCTTTTAACTGTGTAAGTTAGAACTCAAGTTTTGCTGCACAAATATTTGGCCTTCTACATTAAAAGTGCCCATTCACTCTGTTTCACCATAGTACTTCACCAAGTCAGTATGACTTGAAAGAACATATTCTTATTTTCAGCAACAATACAGAACCAATTTTGGTTTAAATTTTACTCATGGTCTAAAACTCTAGGCTACCCACAGCCGGCTATGCAACCAACAGACCTTGTTTGTGTCCTGGTCCAGAGTACAACACTTCAGACAGACATACTCCTGGTCCTCCTTCTCCATCAGCTGCACCTTGGGCAGGTCCAAGCCCACACAGTCGCCATGGAACCAGTCGTCACAGCGACCACATCCGACCATGAACCTGAACAAAAAAATTATAATAATGTAATGTGATTTGGATGCTCAGTTGAAGATTGGCACTGATTAAAACACAGTAATGATAGAAAGTGTAAATTAAAATAATTTTAATAGTAAAGCTTTTTTATTCTTTTGGTGCTACACTTAAAGTATGAATAAAAAATGTAGCAACTACTAGAATGGGCTCAAAAATTACTGGCACCCCTGACTGGCAATGCACAAACAATACTTTAAAAACAAACTATTTCATTAAAGAGAGAAACACAAAATACCAACATATGAGAAACACTATACATTAATAATGTTGCAATGGAACCAACCAAACCATACACTAATTTAACACAAAAGAAATTACACCAAAATCAAGGTTCTCTAATTATTGCTTATTCAGTACTTAGTGCAACCACCTTTGGCAAAGATTACAGGAAGAGACTCCATACTGTTATGTTTGACAAGGTTAAAGAACACATTTGGAGGGATTTTGGACCATTCATCTACGCAGATTCTTTACATGATTGGGTTTGCGCTTATCAACTGCCCTCTAACTCAGCCCACAGGTTTTTGATTGGATTGAGGTCCAGCAACTAAGACAGCCATGGCAGAACATTGATTTTGTTGTCACCAAACCATTCTCTCTGATCTTGAGGTATGTTTTGGGTCATTATCTTGTTGGAAAGTTTCACCTACGGCCAAATCCCAGCATTCTAGCAAAGGCAACAAGACTGTCAGCCAAAACTGCGTGATACTTGGTGGAATTTATTATGCCAACAATCTTGACCAACCCCTGGAAAAGTGGAATTAAAACGGCACCAAAACATCACTGACCCACCACCATGGGTATGAGGTGTCTCACCTTGTATGCGTCGCTGTTTTGTCACCAAACATGCTGACGCAGTATCTGACCAAAACATTCAATTTTGGTCTCATCTGACCAAAGCACCTTCTTCCATTTATAATTTAAATGACGTTTGGCAAACTCCCAAGAGCTTTTGATTAAATCTTTTGATTTATTTTTAGAATTGCCCTGACAGTGCTCAGTGGTATATTCAATAGTTTGTAGATCTTATAGCCATTACCAAATTTATGAAGGTCTACGGCCATGTCCCTTTTGAACTGCCAGTTATTTTGTTTTATTCATGCTGTTGGATGACAAAGGGATATTGCATGTGTTACCTCATTTTATACCCTAGTGAAACGGTGATGCAATGTCTAAATATAGTTCCTCAAGACTTAGATTTGTTTAAATCAGTGGAATTTAAATCCTGGTTTAATTTTGTTAGATGTTATTTACAATAATATTTACGGGTACCATTGATTGTGAAACCTTGATTTGGAAGACATTGATTTTGAATTTAATCAATAAATTATTTTGATTGGTTCCATTGATACATTAATAAAGTACAGTCTTTATATATAATTGAATTGTTTATATTTTTTACAGTACCATTTGTGCATTGCCAGTTAGAAGTGCCATTCTTTTTGGAGCCCACTCTATCAATTTAAAATATTGTTTCTCATTTTATATCCATGGGATTTGTGTACACAGTTCACACTGGTTTAACCATTTAGAAATGACAACACCTTTTAGAGCATCAAATGAAACGAGACAATTTCCTTGTTTTTGTTCAGGTGTATTCCATCCCACCAAGGTGTTAATAACAGCAGCAGCAAGTGTAGCGACAAATTATATTTAGGAATCCAATGATATATTAGCACAGCACTGCACGTTATGAGGCAGACTCCTGCATGGCAAGTCCGGTTCAAATTTAACAAAACATTGTTTGACATCATGACATCTTCATTCCTTATGGCTGCAGATGAACACAGCAATGAGAACTTGAGGAAAAAGTTTAATCATAGAAAAATAATGTTAGCTAATTTGTTATCCACATTATACATTTTGGCCACTAAAAAAGGTAGATAAGACAATTAGTGGAGCCTTTTAATGTCACCAGACATTACACAGCATCTGGTAGTGTCAAATTAGCATTGTTTTTCAATCAAGCACATTACAATGTTTGAAAGAAACAAAAGCGGCGCATGTTGGCATCGGAAATGTAGCCTCTTTCCATAAACAAACACATACTGCATAGAGCAAATCTTTCTTCACAATTTGCTTTATTTTAATGTAGAAGCGATTAGCAGAAATGTATTCATTTGGCGGAATATATTTGATGATATATAATTTTTTTTTCATTTATTTGAATTCAGCATTTGTCTTCAGTCCACAATCTCTGCAATGCGGAAATTATAGGCCCCTTAAGAGGACTAAAATATTATAGGCCCCTAAAGAAGACTAAAATCTTATAGGCCCCTAAAGAGGACTAAAATTTTATAGGCCCCTAAAGAGGACTAAAATCTTATAGGCCCCTAAAGAGGACTAAAATCTTATAGGCCCCTAAAGAGGACTAAAATTTTATAGGCCCCTAAAGAGGACTAAAATTTGATAGGCCCCTAAAGAGGACTAAAATTTTATAGGCCCCTAAAGAGGACTAAAAAATGTTGTCATTTTTTAAATGATGACCTATGATGAGCAGAAGCACACAAACCCATTGTATGACTCTGCTCTCAGAGAGTCTGAACTCTGGATTTACCAAAACACAACTCAATATCAGATAAGTTTTAGATCACACAGGGATTTTCATGTTTTTGACAAATTCTCCAAGGTGGCAATAAAATCATTAAAATATATGTATTTTCAACATTGGTAATGCAGAAAAATATCTATCACTGTTAGAAATGACTGACAATGAATTATTCACATACAATGATAGCCACATTTTCAGTGGCCATTAATTCAGTGTCCTAATAATGAAATCTTTAGTTCATCCATAATGAATCAGGTTCTGACTATAATTTCTCATCAATTTTATGCCACCTAACTGAAAGAAGGTATCAGTTTTCATCAAAGCACATGTAAATTCCTGACCGTTGTAAAACTTTTGATCGGTAGTGTATGTAAGACAATTTAGTGTATATAAAACCATTCCATCTTCTCTCAAATCATTCTGCTCACTGGTATGTACATGACAAAGATGCCATAGGCCTTACTTTTTGCAATGAGGTTTGTTGCACAATGTACAGCTCTTGTCCCACGTGACTGTTTCACTGTTTGCAGTTTGCATTATGGGTTGCTTTACTGGTTGCTTTAAGAGGTCCTTTATGGGTTCCATTACGGGTTCCTTTGCAGGTTCCTTTAAGGATTCTTTAGCCTGTTCTTCCTCGCTGGTCTCCTTCTTGACAATGGGAGCGTTGTCAGGGATAAAGAGCTGTGGTTCCTCTACAGAGATGCTTCTGCTGACATTCCGACTTCTCTGTTTTTGAACGGACTTGTCAGGCTTCTTTACTTTAGGCTTGTCTTGCTCCTCCTCCGCTGCCACCTCCTCTTTTTCTGGTGTCTCCTTCTGAAAACTGCCAGGTTTACATGGTGTCCAACCAAACTGGGGTTGGGGTTGAGCTTCGACCATGTGGTTAGGGGGTTTAGTTACAGTCGTCCTACCTTGTTGCGTACCTGGTGGAGACTTGCCTGGGGGCACGGCTTTTTTTATGGGACTGCCACGGCTCCTATCCGGGAAACTTGGCTTTAGTTTCACTGGCCGTCCATCTTGAATCCTCTGAATTTTAGCGTTGGTTTTATCCTGGTAGTGTTCCCCTCGCCTTTTCAAGGACATAATGACATGCTTGGCTTTAATTTCATTAATGTTCTGCAAGTTGCCTCTCTGGTTGATCTTTTTCCCCAGGGCATTGTGTTGTGATAATTTGGGACCCTTTCCTAACCTTCCTTGTCGACCAGCTACCAAGCGCATATTTTTAGCCGAGGTCAACGTTCCTCCCTTCAGCTTGGGCTGCTGCTTTTTGGTTGGGAGACGCTGCGTTTCACAACCTTTGTTAATATTAGCATCAGTGATGTTGTTGTTTCGCAAACGCTGTGGAGATGCTTTCTTGCTGCTAGCATCTTTCCTCACCCCGTCTGAATCATGCTTCTGAGAACCACTTTGGTCATGGAGTTTGGTCTCAGCCAAGCAAGGGCTACCTAGAAGCGTCCCGTTGGAGGCCTGAACATCATTGGGGTTGACATAAGGTCCTAAACCCAGGGGCATGTCATCCGCAGAGCACTTGACGAAAAGCTGAGCAGCACCCACACTACTGACGCTGCCTGGTGTGGGGTTCTCTATGTGTAATGGTTCCTCTTGCACCATGGAGTACTCCATCTCCCCACCATACAGCGGCTCATCTTCATAGGTGGTATCAGTAGTGTCTGTTGATGTGAACGCTGTGAAAGAGGGACCTGGGAGAAGCTCGATTTTAAACCCTCCAAATGTTACAGTCAACCTCTGTAACACTACGGAGGGGCTCATCGAAGGTCCCAAATCAAGGTCGTTGACGTTCACCCTGCCACCACCCAGATCCAGCTCTCTCCATAACTCATCAGCATTAGTTATCTTGTCACACAGAGTCGACCTCTTCCTAGATCTTCCCGGTTTTCCAGGGGGTTTCCTGTTGTTGGAAGACCCTCGACCTGCACTTCGCTCTGGAATTAGAAAAATTGAATGAAGTCATACAATTTTGAACAGACAAACAAATTAAATTTAAAACTGTAGATAATTTTACACAGTAGGAAAGGTGCCATGTCTTATATCATAGGCCTTCAACACTACTCAGGGACCCTCATGACAGAGTCGAATCACTAAATGTAGGTAACCGTACAGTACAGGGGTGCTATTCACATGTTCGCACATGACCCTGAATACATCGAATTTTGAATATATATAAATGGCAAACTGCATTTTTAATACTTCTTCAAAAAAAATCTTTTATATATATGCTCACATTGTAATTGACATTGTAATCATAGTTGGCACTTTTCCAACTTTGTGAGCATAACACGTAAGAAAAGCAAGACATACAGTGGTGAGTGACGGTAATGAATAATCATGAGAAAATCCTCTGCTTCCTCTACAGACAAAATACACATTAATAGTGCTAAACCTCAGTCTTGCCTGTTATTATTATTTTTATCTCAGACATGTACAGGAACCAATTAAGATAACATGACACATGCACATTTCATGAAACAATTTTCTAAACGTGTTGGGAAACATTTGATTTGCTCCTATGTTTTGCAACTATGAAATAACTCATAACTTCATAGTGTCTTGATTATTTTGCAACTTTATATCTGCCCTGGTTTTCGATTACAACAAAAATAAATAAGACAGGTTCATAAATCCAGCCAGCTAGATAAAAAAAGCTCTAACTGCACACTCACTTCCCAAATCACATTCATTTTTAAAGAGACAGTGCACAATTTTCCCCAACATTTTCCCCTACATTTAAACTGAAAAACACTGTTCTTTACAGTAAATAAGGACTATAAAACATGCATTATATTAAATATTCCTTTCCTTCAAACAAATTAGTTGGCCTTGCTACATCCATATGCATGTCTATTTTCCAGAGCACAAGTGTTAAGTGGTTTCTAAATGTTAGGTTTGCTTGCAGGCTTCACAATGTTACTTTCTCAATATAGTAGTTTGGTTGAAGCGGCAGTTGTGGAAACAAAAACAACTGTCTCCTCACTGTATTCAAGCAGCCCTATGAGCAGAATCTGATCAGGCCAAAGAAATTACATAGCCACACGTGTTTTTACACATGTTTATTGCTGCGGATATGCAACCATCCTTTGCCAATTATACAAAAATGAATGTTCAAATACTTGTTTTCTATCATTTTTTGTACTGTACCACAATATGTAGCATACCGTCACCCTAAAAAATGCCATACGTACTGTACCGTGGTTTAGGCGTACCGTTACACCTCTACCTAAAAGCAATCCTCGCTTCAACTTTTAAAAATGGTCTTCTACCTTTCATTTTACTGGGTAAAGCGAAGTGTAGAATGCTTAGAACATATGAAATGTGGTTTACCTGGAGTGACTTCAACAGCGTATTTCCTGGGTCTGCCAACAGAGCGTTTAACTCGCTGAGTTTCTGTACCAGTCAAGAGACCACCCGGGATACCAAGGCTGCCTTCTGATGCACCAACATCAAGATCTGCAAATACAGGGAATAAATACACATTTTCATTCACACAAAAACGCTAGTTACAAATTCTGGATTTGTTGAATAAGGAAATGTCTAACTTAATAACAATTTACTACTTATCTAATACCACATTTCAAACAGGCTATACATACCTGTTGCCCCAGAAATCTGAAAGTTGGCTTCCTCATTATCTAAGATATTAAAATGTGAACTTGCAGATCCAAACATCGGATCTTTGTCACTGAGCATGTTCCTCAGTGAATCTCCCAGTTGGTCGACACCTGTTCCAAAGAAATTACTTGCTTCACATTCCAAGTTCTGGCCAATCAGCAGCGAGTCATCCAACTGGTCACTGGGAATCAAGTGGTTGAAGGCGTCCACTACATCCATGAATGCTGTTCCCTTTCTGTCAGCTCTGGGGAAATAAGGATATTTATAATGTAAACAAATGGACATTGAAATGAATCTAATATGCAAGTGAATGGCAAAAAGACAAAACAACTGACTGCCGTTTACTGCAGTGTCGTCTTAGGGCTCAACAGCCAAGCAACAGAGACATATAATGAATACTATAAACGCATATACAATCAAAATTATTCAACCCCCATTGCAAATCAGGTTTGTAAAAATGTTGACTTTCAGCTGTTTGCAATGAACAAATCAAAAGCAATTTAAATAAATCAACATAACAAATGCATCCAAGTGGTTTCTCCAAATTAAACTGATAATGACTTCTCCAGTCACAGAATTATTCAATCCCTTCATGGCAAGCATCTTTAGGTTTTTGTACAGATTTTGCTACAAACAACATGCATACCCAGACACCAGCCTCTGGCAGCGTTCTTGAAGAATCTTAGCCCGTTCGTCATGAGCAAATTCTTCGGTTTGCGTACTGCAAACGACTTCTTCAAATCCCACCAGATATTTTCTATGGGGTTTAAGTCAGGTGACTGCCACTAAAGAATCTTCCAGGACTTCTTCTGCAACCATGCCTTAGTGGAAATTAAAGTATGCTTGGGATCATTGTCCTGTTGGAAGATCCAAAGATGCACAAGTTTCAGCTTCCTCACAGATGGTATGACGTTTTCACCTAGGCTTTCCTGATATTTCAATGAATCCATGTTGCCTTCCACACACTGAAGTTTTCCTGTGCACAAGGATGAAAATGCTTGACCAGAATGCTTGACTCTGGGCAGAGTTCTTTTCAGCATATGCTTTATTCCTCTACCTCCAGACATACCACACATCCATCTTGCTGAAAAGTTCAGGTTTCGTTTCTGCCCTTCACAGAACAGAATTCCCCAAAATCTATGGCTTCTCTGATTTTGAGCATATTGAGGCAGATTTTTCCTGTGCTTTAGGGTCACTAGTGGAGTACATCTTGGAGTTCTGGCATGGAAACCACCTATGTTTAGTACACGCCTTTTTGTGCTCACTAAGACCTCAATGCCTTTTGCCACAAAGTCTTGTTGCAGGTCTTTTGCAGTATCTTGAAGGTTTTTCCACAACGTGCCATCTGACAAATCTAGTTGCAGCCATTTAAAGCTTCCTTTTTCTGCCTCATCCAGGTAGTGTAACCACTGTTCCCTTAAATTTGAACTTGCGAACTATGATTTCAACAGTGTCTCTGGGAACATTCAGTGCCTTCGCTATCTTTCTGTATCCTGTTCCTTGTTTGTTAAGGGCGCTGAGCTCTTCCTTAACTTTTTGGATCATTGTTATTTACTTTTTTTTCCATGTTTCTCCCACACAGTCAAATCTGACACCCAACAAACTGCTAGGCCAGTTCAGGTATTTCATGGTGTTCTAGCTCAAGCACCTGGTGCAACTAATGAAACCCTTAAATAGTTGCATCAGGTGTGCTTGAGACGACACCTGTTTTACATATTTTCACTGTTGTGAGGGATTCTATTCAGGGGGTTAAATCATTTTGAGAGTGGAGAAGTTAGGGCTGTGCAATATCTGACTTCACACAGTCAAATGGACATGTCTTACCAATGTTGACAGATGATAAAATCATACCTTTATCCATGAAATTGCCATTTATTCTATGCGGTATGAGGGTTGACTAGGCAGGAAGAACCTGTACCGTATTATTGCACATTAATTAACTTAAAATGCTCCAAGTGAATATAGCTATCGGATATAGCTGTAAACATGCATTTGGCAGGTGCAAAACCCAGTGGAGGACTTTGTTTTTGATGAATCACAACCAGAGAAAATTCCACTTTTTAAATGATGTTGTGGGGAAGAAAAACTGTTGACTCTTCCTCACCTGCTATTTGACACTTGGCAGTTCTCCAGTTCAGTCCAAAGAATAAAGGTGATCCAGTAGGCTAAATCTAAACGTAGTCAATTGTAGAAAATTATAAATAGGCTATATGTTTAACGCAAAATAATTAGCCTAATAAGTTTGACGTGTTACCTTCGATGCACAAATGCTGGATTCCTTTATTATAACTGTAGTATGCTGTGCTATAAATGTTGTCTTTATAGCTCTTTAAATTAAAGTTGCTTGTGACCAAACTTGACATGTCTGAAAAACCTGACACGGCTCCCTATGACATTGTCTATCTTGCAATATCGTTTTGCGAAGTTCTCTCTATCCCTCTCCTAATATTAGGCAATAGCCCATTTGCCAAAATAGCCTACTTTCTGAAATCAATTCCTATTGCTCAGAAATACATTTTTAATCATCAAAAGGCATAAAATATCTGTTAAATAAGAAATAGAAGATTTCATGCTCCTTGGTGCACTCAGCATTTATTCTACAATTATTCATTGTTGATTGCAATATTTCACTATCCTACCACATTTTTTGTTGAAAATGAAGGGTATGGCATATAGCAAATAGAGAATCACCAGATTAGGCTGTTTGTCATTTTAGCCAGCTCACTGTACTGCAGACATGCGTACAGCCAAATAAGGCAGCACAAGTAAAGTTAAATTTGACATCACATGGTTGCCATCGACAATGGCTGCCATCCATCATTGAGAGTCGATGTAATTGTCCTACTTAGTGTCCTATACTCAATGCATTCATTGTGTGGAGACATTTCAATTGCTTTTGTTTGATTTGTTCATTGCAAACAGTTGAAAGTCTGTAGACATTTACAGTAAACCTGATTTGTAATTCTGTCCACAAATCACCTTTTGAGAAATTAAACTTTTACAGTGAGCTCCAAAATTACTGGCACCGCTGACTGGCAATGCAAAAATACTGTAAAATGTAAACAATACAATTATAGAAAAACTCAAAATACCAAAATGGGAGAAATACTGTACTATATTAATGTGTCAAGGGAACCAACCAAAATCATTTTTTGATTAAAAATCAATGTCCTCCAACCCAAGTTTCACATTCAATGGAACCCTTAAATGTTATCTTAAATAACCTTTACCAAAATTAAACTTTACTTATTTAAGTTCATCTAAGTCTTAAGGAACTATAGAGGCATTACGTCACTTCCTGTTCCACAAGGGTATAAAAATAAAGTAACACACATGCAATATCCCTTTGTCAAGCAACAATAAGAATAAAACAAAAGCACTGGCAGTTGGTGGTAGACAGATGGTCGTAGACCTTTATAAATCTGATAATGGCTAAAAGATCCACAAACAAAATAATATACCACTGAGCACTGTCATGGCAATTTAAAAATTAAAACAATATGGAACAGTGGAAAACCTCATGGGTAGAGGACGCAAATGCATTTAACCCCCAGGATAGGAAGGAGGATGATGAGAGAAGCAACAAAATCCCCAACAATCACTGTGAAAGAATTGCAGGTGTTGGTGACATCTTGGGGTCACCAAGTTTTTAAAAAGCATCATAGAACGCCACCTCCCAACCACTGTCTCTTTGGAAGGGTGTCCAGAAGAAAGTCCTTTCTGACCCCAAGACAAAGATGCAAGTGCTTGGAGTTTGCTAAATGTCAGTTAAATTATGACTGGAAGAAGGTGCTCTGGTCAGATGAGACCAACATTGAATGTTTTAATCAGATAAAGCATCAGCATGTTTGGTGTTGAAACAGAGATGCATACACGGAAAGTTATACCCACAGTGAAATATGGTGGTGGGTCAGTGATGTTTTGGGGCTGTTGTAATTACAGAGGTCCAGAAGATTAATGGCATAATGGATTCAATGCAGTTTTGGGTGACAATCTGGTTGCCTCTGCCGTTAAATAATTCTGAGTTTGGTTGGTTCCATTGCAAAATAAAGTACAGTGTCTCACATGTTGGTATTGAGTTTTTCTATAGTTATATTGTTTATGTTCATAAAGTATTGTCTGTGCATTGCCAGTCAAGTGTGCCCATAGAAAAATATGAAAATCTTTATGTGGACAGAATTAGACCTGGCTTTTACTTGGTACAAAGTGAAAGAAGACACCCTTCAACACCTTTATACAGGATTACCATTTCCTTTCTCGTTTCTTTCTTCTTGTTGGTGTCCAACTCCCCTCCCAATGTGTCATGTCCAATTCACCTGTATCCCTCGTCACAATCAGTAACCCCTCGCAGGTGTGGGATGGTCAACCATCACAATTCAAGCACGTGTGGCCAAGCCGTCAGATTCTTATCGCAGTGCTCTTTCAAAATGGAAGAATTAAGCCAGTACATTAAGCGGGAGGGTTACACAGTTGCCCATTACACAACCGTGATTGAGTTCACAGACACTCCACATGCGCACAATGAGTTGCTGGAGCGCGACGTGTCAAGGTAATTGTGTCATGACTACTTACCCATCTACCTCGGGCAGCAATGGACCTATTCACGACATCCCTAGCATAACCGGAATGCCATGACCAGATTAAGAACCCTGGCCACCATGACGCAGTGCTCTGGCTTCTGTTAAAGTTTAAATATTAACTGAGACAAATGGATTGACTCCGTTACCATGGTAATATTAAAGCAGCCGCTAAAATATTCTAATATCCAATGTTTTGGTCTTCAGAAACATTGAAAGTAGTTTACTCTGTCACTTTAACTTTGAGTAGATTATTTTACCATTTTGTCAGAAACATATTTGCTATATAAAACATTTTATTTCTCTATTAAATTTTTTTTTTAAAACAATGTACTGTATATGACATATTGATTACATACACTATGCAGTGCTTTGTTACACAAAAAATAATGGCCTAAAATGCATCATTTATATAGAAAAGAAGCCCATTGATACACTGTGGAAGCATAACTTGTTATATCTTATATTATAAGCAACGCATGGTTGCATGGTATAGGAATAATTCACATTAACTGACATGTTTTCTTCAGATTTAAATAAGCTAATAATATAAAATACATGTGCACATTTTAGGCACAAAAACAAATAATTTAACACCAGGAAAATATTTCTATTTCAAATAATATGAAGGGGATACTTGCAGGGGGTACCAATCACTCCAAATGTTAGAAGCAGGTAAAGTGCAGGTAACGTCCCCCCCAAATAATAAGAAACATATGCAAATGTGTAACCCCCCCCCATTTCAAACTCACTCCTACACACAATAACATTGTGTACAGTATATTTGTACTGATTACACAACACTTTATTCTAGCTATATTTATTGTTAATCTTTTGACATCTGTTTTGTGAGGAGTGTACATAGCATATTGTACTCTGTTTGATGAACTCATTTGCTAGCTAAGTAGCATGACTAAATGTTGTTTGATATCCAAAACAATTGTACTGTCTGAAATGCGTGCGAATCCAAAGAAAGACAACTGCACTTTGTGACAACTGCTGTTGTAAAAAGGGCTTTATAAAATAAATTTGATTGATTGATTGATTGATTGATTGAAAGTAAAGACGTGTTCTTCAGTGCTGATGTCAGTGCTGATTAGTGTCTGTGTGACATACTGCTGGCCTGTGTGTTTATGATCACACGTAATATGCTAGGTATAGCGGACAATGTGCTCATTCTATTACGAATCTGTCAACACAGTCAACTCTGAAATCTTGCTGAAAAATGAATGCTGCTGGAAGTGGTGTTGGAGGGCCAGTAGGTGGCAGTCCTCCCTCTAGTCTAAAGATAATTCCCAATGCTCCAGGGCAGTGCATTTTGTAGGGTGCCGTTTTTCGAAGGGGACATTAAATGGGTGTCCTGACTCTCTGTGGTCACTAATGATCCAATGGCACTTATCGTAAGAGTAGGGGTGTTAACCCCGGTGTCCTGGACAAATTTCTGATCTGGCCCTTCTACCAATCATGAAAACCTAATCATCCGCAGGTTTCAATTGGCTCTTTCATTGCCTTCCCTCCACTATTTCTCCCCAGGCCGTTGCTGCAAATGAGACTTGCCTGGTAAAATGAAGGCTAAATAAAAAGAAAACTGTTTCATAGATTTTTGTAGATGGTTCCTGTCATTGGCAGCAGAAAACTGGAATGAATGGCGGCCATAGGATGTATGGGATTTTGGGGTGACCAGAGAGATGTACCAGATTGAGCGCAGGCTGCAAGCAGGTGATCCTATGGTGACAAGTGAACTGAGGAACAGTGGGGTTTTGCAAAGTAAGGACTTGTATATGAGTTGATACCAGTGAGTTAGGTTCCAAGTGTTTAACCAGCCAACTAGTGCATAGAGGTCACCGTGGTGGGTGTTATATGGGGCATGGTGACAAATGGATGGCGCTGGGGCAAACTACACCTAACTTCCACAGGAGGGATTTTAACGCTGTTCTGTATATGACATCACCAAAGTCTAGGATCGGTAGGATGGTCATTTTCATATATATATATATAACGTTTTATCTGTAGTCCCTTTAGACAATGTTATTATAAATAGAGATAGTGGCTATTTTTTGGACAACTTTTTGTTTTTATTATTATTTAATTGTTGGAGTTGGAACCGGGGAACAATATTTTCACTGTACTGTACTGTACATCCCAAAACACCTGGGTGAAGACTTTCGTAAATTTAAAGAAAAAAAGTTTAATTCGGGGTAAATTAACTAATGGGGTTTAACTAACTGTTGGCTAAACAACCCTACAGATGATCGCAAATTAGTGAGAAAGCTAAGTATTTAAATGTATGAGGTATGTTGATGCTAGTTAGCTAATAATTAGCAAGCTTAGTTATCTACTGTACTATTAAACAGAAATTAGCACTTACTCTGAGGACTGGCAGCTCCAGATTGCTGCATTACAGGACTGCAAACACAACCAATATGTTGAACTCCTTTAAGATGATTACGTTACCTGGAATAATTAAAAAAACAACTTTCATCAGTGCAAGAAATCTGCAGACAGGTGCAGTTTACAATAATTTAGCTGAAGACAAGCTAACTCCCAGCTAGCATAACAATCTGACAACTGATGCTACTTACTCAGTCGAAATGAGCTAGCTAGTACTGTAGTTAGCTAGCTAACTCACTGAGGAGAGGATATACAAGTAGCTAGCTATTTGCGCCAAAAACGACTGCATACTTCGTGATTAGTTTGCTAGCGACAGTAGTTGATAGTAAGTCAACAACGACATATCTACTGTATGCAATTATAGCCGTTTGCCTGAATTCCAAAACTATACTTTGCCTGCACAGTACTGTTGCTAACTAGCTAGCTTAAGCATGCTGGCTAGCCAGTTAGTAAAACTTAGCTAGCCATCTAGAAGGCTAACAATCTCGTGTAGGCCTGAGTGACAGCGACATGATAAGGTTTTACGCATACTAACATGGATAGCTAGCTAGATGTAAATACACATTGCGTATGCATGTTAATAACACAGACTACATGTAAACGTGTCAAACAAACATCAAATAGCACGCACAATGACGAACACATCAAGAAATATGTAGGTCAGCTGGTTACCAAGGAGCAAGCAGCTTGCATACAGTAGGCCGTAACTAGTGGGTATGTTTGTATCCTCCAACTGAGCAACATTCAGCACTAATATCACGCCCCCCAATTCGTCTCCTTGGACGCTTCTAGCGAGGATGGATCAACATTCACAATGGAAGAAATGTATAATACCACCTACTTTTCTTCGCGGTTTTAACCCCAATACATTCCCGATCGATTCTTGTAGACCTACACACTTGTTATAGCTAAATCCCCGAGACTTCCTCGCTGCGTACGGCCGCCATTCGCCCCTGCCTGCAAAGCCACTGGGTCAAGAGACGTTGGTGTCACGTGCCTCGTGTTTACAATGGGAGCACACAACGCGGGTCAACATCCCGTACATTATGGATCGCTCAATAGTTCCGTCAATCAATCAAAAGCATTTTTCAGTAGGAAGTTATAACATTTGCCTTCCCCCAATATTCCTAGTCTTATGTCGTTAAAAAAATTTTGTGAAGGGTTTTGGATTTCCCAGTTTGTCCCCCTCAATGTAAATGTGAAAATATATTCTTAAGAGACTTTTAGGTAGAAACCACCTAAGTAAGTAAAATATATTAAAATTATACTCCAGTGTTATATACTACTTGCATTATCACTCATTCAACCAATTGAAATGGAGAACTACAAACACTGCTGTTTCTTTTACCATGTGTATCAAACATGGAAAAGACAAGGAAAACCAGAGTTGTCTGAGTAGGTTAGAAAGATGGATATAGCCAAGCATGGTCTATGTTTATCTAATGAGCTTGATGTTCCTATTAGCAATGCTGTCAATATTATTTTGAAGTTAGGCACAAGAACATTTGAGAAGAAGAACTTGGACTGCTCCAAGCTGACCATGAGTCCTGATCTGAATCTCATTCAACATCTGTGGAAAAAGCTGACATTTGAAGTTTGGAAAAGGCACCCGTAAAACTTTGGAGGACTGGAGCAGTTTGCTCAAGAGGAGTGAGCCAAACTACCAGTGAAATAGTGTAGAAATCTCATTTAGAACTACAGTCAGTGGTTGATAGGTTAAGGGTCCCAATATTTTTTTCTGTGCCATTATCATTTTTGATACTACTTAATGTAATTTGTTACATCATAAATTGAAAGCAAAGTTTCTGTTGGAGGATGTTCGGTGGATAGTTTCTACTTATTTCAGATAAAGTAGTGCTTTATTTTTTAAGTGGAATTTCTGACACATCTATATACAGGTCCTTCTAAAAAAAATTGCATATTGTGATAAAGTTCATTATTTTCAATAATGTAATGATAAAAATTAAACGTTCATATATTTTAGATTCATTGCACACCAACTGAAATATTTCAGGTCATTTATTGTTTTAATACTGATGATTTTGGCATACAGCTCATGAAAACCCAAAAATCTCAATAAATTAGCATATCATGAAAAGGGTCTCTAAACGAGCTATTAACCTAATCATCTGAATCAACTACTTAACTCTAAACACCTGCAAAAGATTCCTGGGGCTTTTAAAAACTCCCAGCCTGTTTCATTACTCAAAACCGCAATCATGGGTAAGACTGCCGACCTGACTGCTGTCCAGAAGGCCATCATTGACACCCTCAAGCAAGAGGGTAAGACACAGAAATAAATTCCTGAACAAATAGGCTGTTCCCAGAGTGCTGTATCAAGGCAACTCAGTGGGAAGTCTGTGGGAAGGAAAAGGTGTGGCAAAAAACGCTGCACAACGACAAGAGGTGACCGGACCCTGAGGAAGATTGTAGAGAAGGACCGATTCCAGACCTTGGATGACCTGCGGAAGCAGTGGACTGAGTCTGGAGTACAAACATCCAGAGCCACCGTGCACAGGCGTGTGCAGGAAATGGGCTACAGGTGCCGCATTCCCCAGTTCAAGCCACTTTTGAACCAGAAACAGCGGCAGAAGCGCCTGACCTGGGCTACAGAGAAGCAACACTGGACTGTGGCTAAGTGGTCCAAAGTACTTTTTTCAGATGAAAGCAAATTTTGCATGTCATTCGGAAATCAAGGTATTGATTTCCGAATGACATGCAAAATTTGCTTTCATCCTTTTTTTTTTGCCACAGTCCAGTGCTGCTTCTCTGTCGCCCAGGTCAGGCGCTTCTGCCGCTGTTTCTGGTTCAAAAGTGGCTTGACTGACAGATTTGTACGCTTCTTTGCTTGCACATGCTTTTTCATTTCTGCCAACAAGTTTTCTATAGGTTAGAGGTCAGGGCTGTGTAATGGCCACTCCAATACCTTGACTTAGTTATCATTAAGCCATTTTGTCACAACATTGGCATTACACTTTGGGTCATTGTCCTTTTTTAAGATCCTTTTTCAACCAAGGATTACCTTCCTGATGTCTTAAAAAGGTGCTTCAATATATACACATAATTTTCCTTCCTCATGATAATAAATATTATGTGAAGTGCACCAGTCGCTCCTGAAGCAAAGCACCCTCCCAACATGATGATGCCACCCCCATGCTTCACGCTTCTTCGGCTTGCAAGCCTCCCACTTTTTCCTCCAAACATAATGATGGTCAATATTTCCAAACACATAAAATTTTGTGTAATTAGACCAGAGGACTTTTCTCCAAAAAGCATGATCTTTGTTCCTATGTGCAGTTGTAAACTGTAGTCTGGCTTTTATATGGCAGTTTTGGAGTAGTGGCTTTCAGGTTATGTCAATATAGGGCAAATTTTACTGTGGATGTAGATACTTTTGCTCCTGTATCCTCCAGCATCTGCACAAGGTCCTTTGCTGTTGTTCTGATATTGATTTGTACTTCTCACACTACAGTACATTCATCTCTAGGAGACAGAAGGCATCTCTTTCCTGAGCGGTATGATGGCTGCATGGTCCCATGGTATTTTTACTTGCATACAATTTTTTGAACGAATTCATTTGGTATCTTCAGGCGTTTGGAAATTGCTCACAATGATTAACCAGAGTTGTGGGGATCTAGAATTTTATTTCCTAATTTCCCATTATGTCAAGTAAAGAGACACTGAGTTTGAAAGTAGGCCTTAAAATGCACCCACAGGTGCACCCCCGATTGACTCAAATTATGTCAATTATCCTATTAGAAGCTTTTAAAGCCATTACATAATTTTCTGGAATTTTCCAAGCTTTTTACTCAAATTAGTGTATGTAAACTTGGAAGGTGAAGGGCACTCATATGTTCATCCAACCATGTTACTGAGCCGTCATATTCTGATCACACTGCTCATTCAACAGGAAAGGCTTAAGTCAGTACACATCCTATACTATACTTCCACAATATAACTCACAGGCTCCCAATTTGCACACAAGGAGTTGCTGTAGAGTGATGTAAGGTCTGTTGTCCGATTTATTTATCCCTTATCCCAGGCAGCGCTGTGCCAATTGGAGCTGCCTCGCTCTGGAGTTCCAGGCAAAGACAGAGAAGACATGGTTACCTTCAAACCTGTGGCCTCAATAGCGTAGCTGTCCTGAAATGTATAAAACATCTTATCTGATAAAGCAGGAGCAGATGCCTGGAAAATGATTGGTTGGTGCTTTATAGCAATACAGTGACCTGCAATTGCATCTATACAGGTAGTTTATCATGGCCAACAGTGGAAGGATTTGAATAGTCAAGTTAACTTCCACACTAAAATTCTACTAAAAAGCCCTTTCATTTGCTGAAGAAAAGTTTGAACTCAGTGTATCAGACTTGAGGCAGGTATAGCATGCAAATCCTATACTATCAATTACTGAACATGAGTTTATATCAATCTGTCCCAAAAACTTTTGTAACCTCATCATCGTTTGATTTGAAATCCAAACTTGTGAAATGTAGAGTCACGAGAAACTGCTTTACAATCCCAGTAATTACAAGGTGTCACGGTTCCACTGTATATGGAGTGAGACAGGCGCGAAGGTTTTGCAATAATCCAAGAGAACTTTATTAAATGAAATGAAATACTGCCACGAGGGGCGAAACGGAATAAAATATAGTATAACAGGAACACGTAACGGTAGACACAGAAACACTAGGGGTACTAATAGACGCCCTAGGGGCAGAAACAGAAGCAATACCTTGAGCCCTAGGGGGTCTAACCTGAGAGTTAGAGGACCTAGCCTTGGCTTTGGAGGAGCAAGAAAGGGGGGTGCTAGCCTGACAGCTAACATGTGTGCCAGGAGGGCCAGTGGGTTTAGTAGGGACCTGGGGAACCCCAACAGGTAAACAGGGAGGCCTACCTAGCGAGCTAGCACCCTGGATCCTGTCCATTAGGAGATCCCAGGCTTGTCTCACGTC
>JACXGM010004577.1:0-29283 GCA_016801145.1 Umbra pygmaea | reverse complement strand
CAGCCTAAATGTTGCACACGTTCGCACACACAACGTTGTCGAGTGTGCAATTGGAATCTGGAAGCTGCGCTTTCGGTGCCTGCACAATTCGGCAGGAGGACTGCGCATGAAGCCTCACAACTCTAGCGCAGTTACGGTGGCAACGGCCATACTCCATAACATGGCTGTGCGAGGAGGCGCAACTATTCCGAAGGGGAGGAGGTGTAAGCGGATGAGGAGGAAGATGGAGAGGGAGAAGTTGAGGTCCTCCATCCTCCACAGAGGGCTGCCCTGCACGCTGCAGGGGTTGAGTCAAGGCAGCTTTTGATTGCAAATGTTTTTGATTGTTTTATATTTTCTTTTTGGAATAACTTGCTGAGCTAGCCATCATCCATGATTGAATGGACTTTTCTTTTGATTCGTATTACGAATTCCATTCCATAAGTGCTCTATGCAACGCCAATCATTGACATGCTTCTCTTAAGGTTGGCGAAGGAGCCTACACCTTATAATTTCTCAGTCAAAAGTTGACATATGCCCAAATTAGCATGTCACAATGCTGATTTATCTTCATTAATTAAATTAACCGGCACTACAGCCCGAAAATGGCTGAAAAGCGATGCGATCCCATCCATTTTTATCTAGAAAGAGTAGCCTATATATAGTAAGGTATAGTAATTAACCCACTCAGATACAGCTGGCACACTACACATACAGTACAATAACATTACCACAGACACGATGTGTGCTCCATAATCAAGGTACAGAAAATATACTTACTCATCTGTTAATTGTCCTCTTGCTACGTCTCTTTCCATGTGTGCTGGAAAACTTCAGTGATTCAGTGACGCGTATGCGGTCGATTTTTTGTTCAATCCTTACAAGTAAAGTGTGTCCACGATCACATTCATTGTAGCAAATGCTTTTTTCTTCAGTAGTCATGGATGGACACATTCCCACAGAAGCACTTAGGCAATTAGAATTGAACCGTTTTTCAACTGGATTATCTGTAGAACATGCTGCCTTGTTGAAGCTGAATATAAAACTCCATTTGTTGTAAATGTTCTTCGGTGTACTCGGGCACAAACATGTATGGTTGGATGTCACTCAGAATGTAAAAGCAAGTTCTAAAATTCCTCATCTGCAAATCCTAATTTAGTAGCAATTGTGTTACCAGCGACTTTGGTTACGAACTGTTTCACAGAATCCAGAGAACATGCTGGGTGGGCGGGGCTTGGAACAAGGAAGCCAGCGTTGTAGTTCTATACATACTGAAAAAATCATACCACCTCGTCTGTTTAGCATTAAAACGGCTGATAGAAACGTCACAGAAAGACAAGCTATACCTTACAAAATCAAGGACAACCGAGGCTTTAAGGAGTAGTTGAAAGCCAGATCAGTATAACAGGGATGCTTATTTTCCTGACAGAATACATGCCTATATTCATTTTTCCTATCTCCAAAGTCCATTCGAAACACATGGTGACATCAGAGTATGAAAATTCCCCTTACACTAGCCAGGCATGGGTGAAACATATCTCACTGTTCTACAAATGTCTGGGAGAAGCTACTAGCACCTCCAGATAGCTGTAGGGTGAAGTTTCCCTTTAATGGACTAAATAACTACATATCAAAACACATTGTGCATTTTAGGAAATAGAGTCTGCTTATCGTGTGCATTTAGAGAAAATAGAAAAAACATGGTTGATGTCCTGTGCGTTTTAGAAAATCAAGGCAGATAAATGGAAAATGTGATTGGACGAATTCATCCAATGGTGTCGCTTGTTATGTTACCTGCACTGAGGATTCGTGAGTTTTGCTGTTTACTTTAGGCTAAGATGGCAGACTTTTTCTTTGTGGTTGTTGATGGATATTGCACGGATGGATATTGCACAGATACCTCTTACTATGGAACTAGCAGCTATTTCTGCGAGTTGAACTCCCTCTGCATCATTAATCTGCCCTGGGACGGTGAACAGCAGCTAGCTTCAGGGTGAGTAGAAAGGGACATTGGATTCTGTTTACAGACTCGCGGTGGTTTAGATAGCAGCTAGTAAACGCATTATTATCGATCTGTGTTGTCAGTCATGCTTAATTTATACAGTCTATGGTCGGAGTGCTAGATTGTATAGTTTGAAATAAATTCTTCTAACGTGTTCAGCTGTTAGCCCTTTCCTAATACTGTATCTAGCTTGGTTTTGTGACTCAATTTCAATTAATGTCCAGTGTCAGTCTCAGTTTTGTTAAACGCTGTAAAGTCTACGCGCTATGCATTATTTGTGCGTGTATGTGAATATGTACGTGTTCTGTGTATGTGACAACAACGTTACATCCAGCCCTTTGCTTAGTAGACTTGCTAGCATTGCTGGATAACAGCTAAATTGTCCTCTGCCTGACTTGAGCGTTTCAGCGCCCTTTCCCTGCGGCAGATAGTGACGGCTTTCCGTTGGTCTATCTGTCTGCCCTGTACTGTAGCCTGAAAAGTCTAACAATGATGAAATATCCTCAGGTTTCAGTCTGTTGGACTTAACCCTCACCAGTGACAATGTTGTGTTGAGAGTACAGTTCTTTAAATTGTCTGTCGTTAAAAGATGCTCGCTACAGACATGAAATTCAGGGGCTGTCGGAGGGCTAGCCAGTTTTAAGGCAGCTAGCCATGAATTAAGGGGCTGGTTTCCTTGTCAAAGGTAGCCTGTGGACATTTATTTTAACCCCAGCTGCCTTAGCATTCATTACTGCAGCCTGGGGCAATACAGTATAAACCCCCCATAGGCCTGTTTCCTCAGTCATGTCAGTTAGCCTCAGACTCATTACCTGCTATGGCTGAGCAGCTTACCATACCAGTGACGTAGCCGATTGTTGAAATCCAAAATGGCGGCACCCATGTAACAAAAACAACACTTTCAACATACCAGTTTATCCCTTTTAACAAATTTAGCCATTTTAATCATTGTACCAATGAGAAGAAAAAAAAAGTCTGTTATATTACCTTTACATACAATTCCAGTTCAGTTCATCTTTAAAAAAATGGCAGAGTCTCTCGGGTGCAATTTCCTTTAATCACTGAAGTCATCTAGACACTGTGAAAACTAAAACAAACATGAAGAAAATTGTCAATAAACTTCACATTTACAAAACGTAAACAAATTAAAGTTTCCTCATTGCAACATTTGCATTTACAATACACTTTATATGCTTCTACATTTAATTCATAGTCAAAGAAACACACCTAGCTTGATGGACTCCCTTTTAGACAAAACACAGCCCACTGAATATGACATAGCTAAGGTACTTTGACACATTGTGAAGCTGAATGTGACACAAACCATTAAATGTAAATGTAAACACCAAATTCACAGCAATAACTTACACGTAACTAGCTCTGGAGAAGCAAGGAAGAAATAACATCTGGGGAAATCTGTCGTATTGTCTAAACATGCTCCCAGGCTTACCTTAACATGAGTGTCTAAACGTTAATGAAAATTGCATATGCAGGTTCCCGGGCTAGACACCCATGAATAACTGTACATGAATACAAAACAAACTAACCCATCACTTACAATGATTAAAATGCTAAAATCTATATACATAAGTAACTGTAAAGGTGAACTATCAGAATTATAGAGAGAAATTTCCTTTTTACCTTTTTTTTTTACCATTTTTATTTTTTGGGATATGTAATACCCCACTTGCTTCTCCCTTTTCATTCTCTCTCTCTCCTTTTTCAGGTTCTTTTTGTTTGAGCCAGTCACAGAAGCAGACTTAACAGAAATACTTTAGATTATTAAGTTGTCATTTTTCCACTAGCAAAACTTAGAAAGGCAAACTATAGTGTTTCACATATTTGTTCAATATTAGAAGTAGCCTAAAGTTGTCTCTGATAGTTGTTTTTATTGCTTTTTTATTGCTTTTTTGTATTTATTGCTAATATGAAGATAATGTTTATGTAAAGTAATCTATTCTTTATATGTCAATGAAATTAAATATACATCTAAAGGTGTTTAATTATGTTCTAGATATTTTATTAACCAATAGGCAAGTATAAACGGATTACTATGAATAAGGATATCTAAACATTGACAGTTTTACAAACAATAAAAATATCAACTAATGTAAAACAGGCTGGGAGACCAGCTTGACCAGCTTAAACCAGCTGACCACCAACTTGTCCAGGGTGGGAGACCAGCTAAAACCAGCTACTTCCACCTAAGACCAGCCAACCAGCTTAGGCTGGTTTTAGCTGGATTTTTCAGCAGGGAAGTATTTATGTTAAAATATGATTACAATAAGGATTAATTATCTGTCCGAATGTGGATACTTAGAGTACAATAAAAACATTTATTCTCAATTCGAACTGCATTGGTGATCGTCAGGGATGGAAACCTCTCAGACACAGCAGACATAATGAACGCTCTGAGGTTCAGTGGTAAGGCAGCCTTGTCTCTCCATCCATCCCAGTTTGTTGTGCGTGCCCACTGGTATGTGCAATGTAGGTTAACATTTCATTACTTGAATGAATAGCAGATATGGCTGCCTATGATGCATCATTGAATTAATCCATTCCAATGTAAATAATGCGTGGGGGTAGCTGTGAGCAGTGGCGTGGGAAGGTATTTTGAACAGGGGGTGCTTCTTACCTGAAAGGACAACCTTGCCTGCTCTCCTATCTCTGGCAGTGTGAGCACCTAAAGTAGCTGGTTATTTATTGCAGAAGTCCATCCATCCTCATCCGCTTATCCGAGATCGGGTTGCGGGGGCAGCTGCTCCAGCAGGGGAACCCAAACTTCCTTTTCCCGAGCCACATTAACTAGCTCCGACTGGGGGATCCCGAGGTGTTCCCAGACCAGGTTGGAGATATAATCCCGCAATCTAGTCCTGGGTCTTCCCCGAGGCCTCCTCCCAGCTGGACGTGCCTGGAACACCTCCCTAGGGAAGCGCCCAGGGGGCATCCTTACCAGATGCCCAAACCACCTCAACTTGCTCATTTCGACGCAAAGGAGCAGCGGCTCTACTCTGAGATCCTCACGAATGACTGAGCTTCTCACCCTATCTCTAAGGGAGATGCCAGCCACCCTCCTGAGGAAACCCATTTTGGCCGCTTGTACCCTGGATCTCGTTCTTTCGGTCATGACCCAGGCTTCATTACCGTAGGTGAGGGTAGGAACAAAAACTGCCCGGTAGATCGAGAGTTTTGCATTCTTGCTCAGCTCTCTTTTCGTCACAACGGTGCCCCTGCTGCGCCGATTCTCTGACCAATCTCCCGCTCCATTGTCCCCTCACTCGCGAACAAGACCCCAAGGTATTTGAACTCCTTCCCTTGGGGTAAGGACTCATTCCCTACGTGGAGTAGGCACTCCATCTGTTTCCTGCTGAGAACTAGGGCGGAAACGATTCATCGAGTTACTCGATTAATTCGATTACAAAAATTACTCGAGGCGAAAACTCTGCCTCGAAGCCTCATTAAATTCCTATGACGCGCACTATAAGTTACGCGCAGGGATCTAATTGTTTCACACGGACCGTTGTTCAATGTTCAGGAAGCACTGCATAGCGCGTGATACATTTTGAATTTAGTTGGCGCGATTGCGGAGAATAAAGATTTCCATAAACGGCAGAGAACGTCTAAAGTTTGGGATCATTACAAACTTAAAAAGGAAGAGAACAAGGTGCAATGTGTCTACTGCAAAGTAGACCTGGCATACCACAACAGTACGACATCAATGATTCAGCATATGAACCACAAACATCCACTCAATGTTTCACCAAGCGTCGCTGACACAAGGTAACGTAGCCTAAGCCTATATTGATGTTCGCTGATTTTAATCCCATACTGTATTTGTAGCGATGTCGTGATGCGGTTTGACTAGATATGATGTTTAGCTTTGATGATTTTAAGTAGTAAACGTATTCACGTTCAATTGCAAGACATTAGAGCCTAAAAAAAGAACCCCTTCACACACACGCACACACACACACATGCATGCAACCTCGTCTCTCTCACGCGCCATTCTCCATTGAATGGCACCGTTCTCCAGCGCAATATCGTTGAGAACCCCGCATGCCATAATTATGTTCCAGGCTTGCTCTGGTGTGTATATAGCAATCATCCCACCCGCTTACCCAAGACAGAGCCACCTGCCCTTGAGCAAACTGTTCACTTTACTGTGGTTCGTGTGCGTGTGTGCGCACAGTTGAACCTGCGCTCCTGCTTGTTTAGGGATTTGCAAGTGCGTTTTATAAGGTACTCAGTCGGGGCATAACCTTTGTCAACAAGAGGAATCACATCCAACCGTTTCACCAAAAAACTATGTTGAACTATTATAATAACTGTACGAGGGCGTAACTCACCAAGGAGATGACCCAAGCCATGCAGTGCGCCCTTGTTCCAACGCTGCAGTTTAAAGAAAAAATGGTTGCACGTCCCACCCGGCCACCGGTATATCATATTCAGAACAAATCTCCTGGCATCACATATGATCTGAACGTTGATGGAATTAACGTTTTTGCGATTGATAAGTGCGTATCATTTATGGATGGTGGCTACAGAAGTACAATCAATCGCCCGATTCGCCCAATCACATTTGGAAACCCACCAATCTCATAAAATTGTCTTTTAATCATAGATTGAATATACCAGAAAGGGACTTCATAGCCGCCAAAACTGCTGGCACACTTTGACTATTGTTGGTTATGATATACCAGACCTGTCCCCGATCTCCCGCTGAAAGGTCACGGTGTAGAGAGCCAGGTCCTCTAACAGAGCCAGATCTGCCATTGCCTAATTTAAGCCCTCATGTTCTAGGCCATCTCAAAATGAAAGGAAAAAAATATACCACTTAATAGCAATGTAATGTTTTTCATTAAATTTGGAATTCTAAAATGTAACTTGCAATATGGGGTAGTTGCGATGTACACACATTCATCAATCACTGCTGGTTCAACAATTCACTGAACCGGCTGGTTATACCATGAACACCGCTAGTCACACTATAGAATTTGCATACACGAGGTCAGACCAGACGTGAGATTTTATCGCAGCCTACGATCACGTTCAAATTGATAAATCCCTTGCTTGCGTAGGAATCGGCGTACGCCAGTCGTACGCCTGTTTTAGGTCGTACGCACGTTTCATGAATGAGGGCCAGTGTCTTTTCACACCTAAATACAAATGTTTAGTGTTTTTGAAGGTTAATTCGCTGATAGCTGTGCTTTTATTGCTTGGCAGTACTTTTGAATATGTTGATGAAAATCTCTTTCACCTCCAGTAAAAGGTCAGACGAAATAGGATTGACTGGAAGAAAGTTTTTAGAAAGTTTCTCTAAAATAGTCTGTGAACAGTATAGGTTCCTCTCAGTGTCTTTTCACTAAATATATTCCTTTCAGATTCCTCTGCTAACACACCTTGGAGTTCATCAAAGGAATTGTCTGGATTGTTTGGCTCATTTTTAAACCCAATCGAGCAACTTACTAAAGATTAAGTCTCTGCTACCAAGAACTATGCAGATGTCAACAACAATTTCACAGGTGCCCCTGGCTGAACTGTCCTCAGTAACTAACTTTGAATGTTCTTGCCAGAAAGGGTAGAGGTAAAAACAAAACATTCCAATGCCAATGCTACTATGTTGGACCACTTCTGTTCCCATTTCTCTACTGTGTCTCTGGTGTTCCTTTTTTTTTAAGTGGCTCAGTCATACTGAATCAAGTGCCGGGGGATTTGAGACTATATTTGGATAGAATACATCCTACTGAACAGTTATCCATAGTCCCTGATTTGGCATGGGTGATAGTTTAGTTTTTATAGAGCAAAATCTACATATGCAATTATGGGCTACAGTGAACTGAAATTATTACAAAATCTGAATGTAATATCTGTGAGAAATGCTCCCAAATTGAAATAATGAGCTCTTGAATAAAGATAGGAATATAAGTCCATAGCTACAGCCCTATGCAGATTTTGAAGAAAACAATGCTTTTCATTACATCAGATTTTAGACAGACTTTTGGCTTCTACAGAGTTTGAATTCTTTAAAAACGATTATTGGTTAGTTTTTCTTTGTTCTTTAAAACGTGATTTTTTTTCAATACAAAACAGCTTTTTCTCAACTATTTAATGATACAGATATGCTATGTTAAGGAGGTCAAATTAGAAACGGCTGTGAGTCAAACACGGCTTTGAATCAGCGACTGATTGTGCAACCCGATGCCACAGTATTATTTATACTTTTTTTGACGCATCACTGTTTAACGCAATGCCTATAACTATTTTTTTGCGGGGATTCAACCATAGAGCGCTGTAAGTAGTATTTACCTCCACAGAAAACAAATTGTATTATCATGTTAAAATACACATAAAGTAGCGAAATCACAAAACAAAAGACAAATTCTAAATGAACAAGGATAGAAACATAACAGTGGACTTAAGAAACTAATGCAATAAAATACTTAAATTCTTTAAAAATGTTAAGGCTAAATATAGGCTACTACTGTACATAGGGATAATATATGGCATATAAAATGAATAAATTTGATGGTATCACTAAAAGCAACCCAATTGTGGTGGAAAAACAAAAGCATTTTTTAAAGAGTTTAAGTAATGCTGGAATATTTGTGACAAGTTGCACTAGTGATGTTGTCCACTGAATGTGGTTAGGCTGGCATGATGGCATCTTCACTGATCAATGATGGGAACACTGCAAGATTCTCTCTAACATGCACCTCTGTGTGTCTCAGATTACAAGTTCAATGAAATCAGTCAGAGTAATCAGGGATTGGCATTTACAGTTGTCCACTTGTCTTGGACAAGTAAAATAATTGTTAGACAAGTAGAAAGTAGACTGCACTTATCCAAATGGACAAGTGAAATAAATAGTAATTTACAACTTCATTGATTGGACAAAATAAATGAATCGGCAAACAGTGACTTGTGATGTATTTTTTTGCCATGAAATTGGTGTAGCTCATTTGCATTTCATACATCATGAAAGTAGTCTGAATTATGCGGAGGTTTGTGATATGTTGCTTACACATAATCTACCATAGCAATATTCTAAGAATTGCTGACCTTTAAAAGCTGGAAAAAATTTTAGAGTTTTGTTTAACTGCGCGACAGTGGCCGAAATTGAATGAGCGAGTGTCAGAAAGATAGAAGAAAGATCAAATTTCTAGGTGTTCTGACTTTCTGAATTTCTGACTTTGATTAATATACATGAATAAATGATAAGAGTTTGAACTGTAGACTACTACTAGGAACCTGTTGATATTTAAATAATTCTTGATGTATATCATTAATAACAGCACCAACTTCTCTGAGATGACATGAAGGGAACAAGTTGGCAACATACTGCCATGTCTTTCTCCATTTTTGGAGAAGGATCTCTTTTAGAGGCTGGATGCTGGATGGAGAATGATGCTTGACCCATCTTTTTAGAACTTCCCAAAGGTGTTCTATTGGGTTGAGGTCAGGTGACATACTTTGCCACTGGTTAACATACACCCTGTTCTTCCTCAGAAAGGCACCAGTGGCCTTGGCAGGCACGGTGGCCTAGTGGATAGCACTGTGGCCTCACAGCAAGAAGGTTCTGGGTTCGAACCCCGGTCGTCCCAGGCCTTTCTGTGTGGAGTTTGCATGTTCTCCCCGTGTCTGCGTGGGTTTCCTCCGGGTGCTCCGGTTTCCCCCACCATCATCAAAAAAAAAAACATGCAGGTTAGGTTCTCCAGTCAGTGCCCCTGACGAAGGCACTGGCTTACATCTGGAGTTGGTCCCCGGGCGCTGTAAATGGCTGCCCACTGAGGGATGGCTTAAATGCAGAGAATGAATTTCGCTACATGTATGTGTATGTGACAAATAAAGTACCTTTTTTTTTTCTTTTTTGGATCTATGTTTTGGGTCATTATCATGTATATAGAGTGCACGGCGACCCAGGTTGCAGAGCGATGATAGCATCTTCTCTTTCAGTATCTAACAGTACATCTGTGAATTTGTGATACCCTCAATGAAATGCAATTCTCTGACACCTGCAGCACTCATACAACCCCACAGAATAACACTGCATCCACCATGCTTTACTATGGGGTACCATGCATTTTCCATTGTACTCTTCCCCCTTGCGAACATACAGTTGCGATGCCATCAGTTTTAAACAGATTTACCTTCTCATCTGACCAAAGCACATGCTAAACAGGCTTTTTTGTACATGGGCTTTAGCAGTGGCATCCTCATGGACAACACCCTTGCATGCCACTCCTGTGCAGCATACATTGTGTTGTGTCATGTGAAACAGTCACCCCAGTCTGGCTTTCTACAGCTTTAGCTAATGTTAATGACTTTCTTCAGTGGCCAGTGACTCAAATGCCAGGTTTCTATGGTGAGAGCGGTTCTCTCTTATTTCCAGAGCCAATGTGAAGAAGCAGCAGAACAATGGCTGGGACTCTCTGGATGAAGAAATCAACTCAGTCGAGGAGAAGAAGCATGGCTTCAAGGACCAAATTAAGAGACGACTGAAGCCGCGGCCCACAACCTTGTCCATTCCAGACCAGACCTGGAAAAGCAGCTACTTGGAGAAGGGCAGTAGACCAAAGGGAGAAGATGCAATCAAGATTGTAAATACTATTCATTTTAAAAAATATATACTAAAATGTGACATGCAAATACACTGATCAGTGTATGCTTAATATTGCCTAATATTGTGTAGTTCCCCCCTTTGCTGTCAATATATCAGCTCCATATGCACCTAACTGTGATGCACTGTGTTCTGACATGATGCTATCAGTACTAGCATTACATATTTTTTTGCTATAAGTAGCTTGTCTGTTGGTTCAGACCACACGGGCTAGCCTTTGCTCCCCACGTGCTTCAGTGAGTCTCGGCCACTCAAATCCTTACGCTTGCCCATTTTCCCTGCTTCTAACACATCAATTTTGAGGACAAAATTAAGAAGCAGGAAAATGGGCAAGCGTAAGGATTTCATTTGTGATGGTTAGAAGACTGGGTCAGGGCGTCTCCAAACCTGCAGCTCTTGTGGGGTGTTTAAAGTCTGCTGTGGTCAGTACCTATCAAAGTGGTCCAAGAAAGGAAAAGCAGTGAACCGTCAACAGGGTCATGAGCGGCCAAGGCTCATTGATGCACAGCTACTTGTAGCTGAAGTTGCTGAAAAAGTTCATGATAGTTCTGATAGAATGATGTCAGAACACAGTGCATCACAGTTTGTTGTATATGGGGCTGCTGTTTTGGCTGCAAAGGGGGGAACTACACAATATTAGGTCATAATGTTATGGATGATCGGTGTAAGTGTCAAAAAAGGAAGTGGCTTAGGCTGCTAGACCATGCAAGGCCACTAAAATGTGTTTTTGATATTTAAAAGGAATTGATATAAAACATAGTTAAATGCGCAAATTTTGCTAACCAACTCCTTTGTTACTGTTACCCAGGATCATTTCAGAACCTTCTGTTCTTCGTCGGAGGATGAAGGGAGTGAAGAGAAAAAGAAGAAAAAGCCAAAGAAAAAGAATAACTTGCAGAACCAGCTTACCGCTTTGTTCAGCATCAAAAAGAAGTTGAAAGAGAAAGAGACACGTCCTCAGTTGCCGGTGGTCCGTGCCAAAGCCATTTCGCCTACTTCTTTTTTTAAAAGGCCGGCAGCACTGACCATTGATGTAGCGCCAAAGAAACCAGAAAAGGATAAAGGCGATAAGGAGACACGTTCTAAAAAGCCGGCAACACTAAACATTGATGCCGATCTAGCACCAGTAGCATCTGTTGCCTCCCCCAGTAAGCAATTTGTAATAGAGCAGTCTGCAGAGAGGAATGTAGAAACAATACAAAATACCCCTATAGTTTATTGGGTTTAATTTTAAATTGGTATTCTAAATCTTTCTAAAGAAGGGAATCTGGCATAATTTCAGACTTTAGGAATTTAGGATTTAACATGAATTTGTGAGTCCAGTGAATTCATGGGTATTATTTTTATTTCTCTACGTCCATTATGAAGGAAATTCAAGTTTTGTAAGGCAAAGCTAACAAGCTAGCGATTCTCAGATTTCCAACTGTTGTTAGCAGTAATGCTTCCACTTCTCATACAAAACTCTTCTAACAGAAAAGAGACAAATTTGGTATCTATCCACTTGTAAGTAGTTTTTGGGAAGTACCTAAAGTACCCCTTTTTAACCCACTTGGTTTGATTAATTTAAACTTTTCTATAGAGGTCTGAGTAGTTCAGGACCAGAGTAGGAGACCTCATGCTAAATACACATCTTTTCTCTCTTTCCATCCCTCTCTGTAGCACACCCTCCTGAGTTCTATCAGGAGGTGGCTGGCACTCTGGAAAAGATTGCTCATCGGTCCCGAAGTATAAAGGGCCCCAAAAAGCCCAGCCCACGACCCAGTCCTGATACCACCCCAGTGAAATCTCACTCTAGTAGGTGGAAGGCACACAGTGTATACAACGCTGGTGCATGGCTTGTCTTTTTTTTTTACCATGTAGCCCATTCTCCTGTTCTCAGACCTTGACAAAGAAGAAATGGTGCGCCAGCTGGTCCAGGTACTGTCTATGGAAGGGGATGTCATGAACTCTAAGGTGAGATTGTGTGTTTATAATGGTATTTAGATGACGTAATACTCTGCATCAAATTCCCCCGATTACTGGTCTTAGTAATCGCTTTTGGCCACTTACAGTCCACTCACAGGCCAATACCAACACTTACAGACCATAGTTAGGCAATACTAAAGCCTGTTTTATGGTTCTCCGTCAAATCGACAGCGTGGCTACGGCGTCACTCTGATGGCATCATGACCTTTCGAAGTTCTGCGTCATGGGTGAACGTCTTTCTTTGCAACGCGTTGCATTTCACCGCCAGAACGCTAGGGGGGGTTGCAACGCGGTGCATTTCACCGCAAGAACGCTAGGGGGTGCCGCCTGTGTCACCTCTGTCGCGCACCACCGGAAAGTTGTTTACGTGTTGTTTGTCAGACAGTTTATCTGATGTTAGCAACCAAAATTGAGCAGAACTGCCCACTAAGTACTGCTTGCTGGCGAAGTGCTCATTTCAAAACGTTACTGACAAATAGACACTTTACAAACAGGTAACCCCGTCATTGTAACCAAACTATTTCAGAGTTTTTTTGCAAAGGTTGTCAGTGAACTAGCATGTTGCTACTCCCCACTAATATAGCAACATCAACTGTCAATGCCACAGTCAAGAACCTTTACCCACCAGCTAGTCTTGTTATAGGACTTTGTGTTTGTATATATCTACATTATCATACATTGATTGCCTATTCATTAATGTTGTTTTTTGCTACATAGTGATGGACCTGCCCATGGGTTAGCAGATTTACAATTACCATCACTCTAGCGTCAGATCGGCGTTTGTCAATATATATATTTTTTCAACTTGAATACACATCTGTCGATGGATAATATTAAATGGCGTAGGTGCTTCTTCTAGGCTTCTACAAACAAATATTCCAGTTGAATGATGAATGTAATAAATGCAGGTTATGTAGAGTCCATCAGGTTTGCCCAAATGCCCTTCTCAAGATTAAACATTAACAAACGTTTTGCCCCATAAAAGTACAGACTCAGTCTTTGTGGAGAGGTTTGGGAACCACTGGTCTTGAGCAGGGCCATTCACATAACTTTTAAATAGCATGTGCTGAAACTAGAATGACAAAGTCACCCCACATAAAAAATACTTGCAACCATGACACAGGGTATTTGAGAACTGTTATTATTTTTGAATATTTGCTTGAGAAGAAATTGGCTAGAAGGACAATGGTAACCCTCCATAGCAGATCAGCCACTGTCTGGCCAAATCTGCTACACTCGTCACCGGGATCCTGCACCAGCCGGTAGGTCCACCCTGCGTTTGTCTAGCAGTGCCGTCTGCTTAACCAGCCAGTCATCCTGGTTCCTCTACTGTTTGGACTCCCCGGGACACAGGTCTCTGCTACCATTGAAGCTGGGGAGCTACACATAAAAAGGCACAGGTGGTGGTTTGGTATACAATTGCTATGAAGTTGTATATAATGTAGGGAACATTGCTAAACAATTTCTGTGAACACCAAGTGGCTGTCTGGACAGGAATTGTACCAACCTGACTTGCGTTAGAGATTCCAGGCATCATACTTGGCCCTGTTATGACAGATAGATCGATTAGGTTTTACTCTTACATTTATAGTTTTATAAGCATAGTATATTTTCACCAGTATCTGACTGGCGTCTGTACGGTGGCCTAGTGATCAGGGGGTCTGACTGGCATCTGTACGGTGGCCTAGTGATCAGTGTGTCTGAATGGCGTCTGTACGGTGGCCTAGTGATCAGGGGGTCTGACTGGCATCTGTAAGGTGACCTAGTGATCAGGGGGTCTGACTGGCATCTGTACGGTGACCTAGTGATCAGGGGGTCTGACTGGCGTCTGTACGGTGGCCTAGTGATCAGGGGGTCTGACTGGCGTCTGTACGGTGGCCTAGTGATCAGGGGGTCTGACTGGCGTCTGTACGGTGGCCTAGTGATCAGGGGGTCTGACTGGCGTCTGTACGGTGGCCTGGTGATCAGGGTGTCTGACTGGCATCCGTACGGTGGCCTGGTGATCAGGGTGTCTGACTGGCGTCCGTACGGTGGCCTGGTGATCAGGGTATCTGACTGGCGTCCGTACGGTGGCCTAGTGATCAGGGTATCTGACAGGCGTCTATACAGTGGCCTAGTATTTAACCGGCCAGTCATCTTGGTTCCTCTTCTATTTGGACTCCACCCGGGACACAGGGGACTCGGCTACCATTGAAGCTGGGGAGATACACACAACAGGCACAGGTGGTGGTTGGGTATACAATGGTTGTGCAGGTGAGGTTATATATAATGTAGGGAACATTGCTGTATTAAGTGCTGTATACACCAAGTGGCTGTCTGGACAGGAATTAAACCAACCTGACTTGCGTTAGAGATTCCAGGCATTATACTTGGCCCTGTGATGACAGATAGATCAATTAGGTTTTACTCTTATATTTAATATAGTTTTATAAACATAGTATATTTTCTAAAATGCATAATAAACCACATGAATCAAGCAAAAAGGTGCTAGTTCAGACCGCGGTACACATGTATACAAATACACAAGAATTACACAAAGGGTAAAGAGAGGAAAAAAAGATACAGTCAAAATTCCACGAGAAAAGTTTAAGTAAATGTTCAGTTAGTGCAAAGAAATAAGTTTCAGAGGTAGATCAAATTGGTATCTAAAGTGTCAGGCAAATACAATGTAATAACTTAACAAGTGAGTATGACTGTGCAAACGGTTATTGGGCAAATAACAGTAGATAAGATACTGAAAATAAAATGCTGTGCAAGTCAGTGTGTACAAAGACGTCATGGGGCAAAAGTATATGTATTTCACAGTACTGTACTGTACTGTACAAAGACAACAATGATTGGTTGATAAAATAGACATTGTTAACTACTTAGGGAGCACCCTACCGGCGCCGGTAGCCTTAAAAAAATCTAACTGGTTCAAACAATCACAGTTCACAAGTCCTATTTCTAGGTTATGTATACATGTTATATATCTACAGAAAGCTTAGACACTCAGGAATGTAGCAAATGTCACCATTCTACAGTAGCTACAACAAAAATAATAATTTACCCTCATAATGTAAGCTACGTGCCTTGTACACATGTGCCTCAAATTAAATGGAATGTCAAACTAGAAACAATGCTAACACCGTCATTTATTGGGATATATATACATGTCTTATATGTCCTTAAAGCTTAGAATCTTGGGATTCTAGCAAATATCTCGGTTTTAGTGTACTGTAGCTATAAAATTCACAACATTACGACTACTTAATGTCAGCTACGCGTCTTAAAAAAAAAGTTTTCGTTTTCACTTCATAGTAAATACATTAAGGAATAAAATCAAAGCTCACGAATGCAATATTTAAGTTATAAATACATGTCTCATATGTCCTTAAAGCATAGAATGTTGGGGTTCTAGCAAATATCTCTAGTTTTAAAATAGCTATGAAAACGAGATAATTATTAGTTATAATGTGACGTAAACAGCCAGTACCAAAAGCTGTTAGCTTGTTTACTGAACTAGCCGCTTTTGTACTTAAATGTAAATCGAATGGCAAAAGGAAAACACGGCTAGCACCCTCATTTTTTAGGTTATATATACAAGTCTTATATCTCCTTAAAGCTTAGAATGTTGGGGTTCTACTAGAAATCTCGGTTTTAGTGTAGGGGAAAAATCCACAACGTTATGGCGGCTAATTCAAACTACACATACGGCAAACAGTAACGTGTTTTGTTTCTTCTAAAAAAAAATCGAATTGCCAACTAGAAACACAACTACTGCGCTCATTTCCTAGGATATATATAAAAGTCTTATATGTTCTTAAAGCTTAGAATCTTGGGATTCTAGCAAATATCTCGGTTTTAGTGTAGCTTTAAAATTCACAACGTTAGACTACTTAATGTCAGGTACGCGTCTTGAAAACAATTACATTTTACTTAGAAAATACAGATTAGCACACTGTACTTATGTTAACTTTTAGTACAAAATATTTTACTTACGGTCATAACATCCTTCTTTTTGGTCATCAAATGGTCCCAGTAAGCACTTAAAGCATAATTTTCCCAGGTAAAATCCATCTTGAATGTAAAAATTGCATTTTCTTCCCGGACGTTTAAATCTACTCATAAATAAATGAAAAACCTAGTGTATTTTCCCAGCATTTCTGAACAAAAGACGGATGTGAAAAGTGTCCAAAAGCTTTGCAATTTTGGCATATACGTCATCCTTATGAAACAGAGATCTTAAAAATGTGCAAGATTAACAATTTTAACGAAAGACTGACAGAGATAATTTAGGAAAGAAATGTGTTGTTCGTCTCAGGACCCAGACGTAAACGTCATCACGGTGCATTTTTTCTAAAAATATTGTTTTACAAACCAAGCTACAGCTCATTGGCTGTTCACTGAATCACTCTAAAATGTTAGATATATGTGGTCAGCCCATTAGCAACATGATTTGAATTGCTTCCAGCACCCTATCTTAATATATGGCTTTGTAGGGTTCTTTCAAAGAGGATGTAGAAAAATAAAAACTGAAAATAATTATGCATTTTCTATATTTCATCCTGTGCCATATTCACTGTGTATATATTTGTTTGAAATGAATTTTACATATCCAAAAATGTCAAAGTCCTTTCCTTAAAAAAATATCAACCATATGTTTGTACTTGCCTCAGGTCCAGTATAACAAGAGTTTAACTTTGGGTATGTTTTTTTAGGGGGAATTTGACAATTAGGGGGCAAGCCTTAAGAGGTTAAAATGGTTCAAAATTAACTATTTAATCCATCAGCCAAACGCCTAGTGAATGTTCAAATTTTACCAGCCACTCAATAGATTACTACAGTTTTTTGGCTGGTGAGTGAAGTTAATCTACCTAATATAATCTAATATGGTTGTATATGGACAACAATATTTTACCAGCGTTTGGCTGATAAATGGTGCTAATTTAGAACCCTGATTATTAACCCCACACTGTGGAAATTCCTATGCTACACCATCTCTAAATAATAAAAATATATGCAATTAGAAGCGTTATGAAAACCGCATTTTCGGCATGCTTTGTTACAGTACATTTTGTTTGCACAGACGTACCATGGCGAAATGTATATGGACAACCTGATGTAATTTTTAGCTAGCTACATGTAGCTTAGTAGCCCACATAAACAGAGGTAAAAAACAAACTTATATTTACCTTACATTCGAAATTCATCCATCATTTTGTCCTTTTCATGAACCACCTCAGAGCAAAACAATGGCGGTATGTAGGGAGAGGAAAACTGGAAAAGCTACATTTCGAAAGGATGTATTAACCTGACCAATCACAGTCCTTGCGCTCTGCGTAGCCTTGACGGGTCCGCGTTGACGAAGAGAGGTCTACGTGGGTACGCCGTCGTTTTGACGCAGAACCATAAAACACACTTAAGGATCCCGTTTCTTTCACGAAGAGGAACCGCAGCACTACAGATCAGCATTCAAGGGATCGGAATGCATTGATAAACACAGCTCACCATTTACAACTGGACCCCCCACTGAGGTGTGAAATGCCTTCAGAGGAGATTATAGCCCCGCCCTTAATGGTCCCACTGCACCCCCCGCTAATTTTCCCCCCACACCCCTCCTTAACGTTTCCCCCACACCCCAATGAGAAGTCAGCCAGATATAGGTATAATATAAAAATGCTTTTATTTTTAAACATCATGTCAACAGTCAGACCAAACAGAAATCAAATAGATTTTATAAAAAATTTAAATAAAGCTAAGTCAAGCTGCTTACTCACACTTTCCCTCATACAGCAATACAGAAATAAATTATAAATGAAAGGATAAGGAAACCAGGTGAAATTTTAAAGACAATACACAATATAGCAAAAATAGTACTATAGTATAGTCTGGTAACAGCAGTGTGTTTGTGTATACAAAGAGTAGTTCAGCCATAACATTATGTCCAAATGCCTAATATTGTCTAGGTCCCCTTTCTGCCATCAAAAACAGCAGCCCCATAGGCAACAAACTGTGATGCACTGTGTTCTGACACCTATCTATCAGAACCAGCATGAAGTTCTTCAGCAATTTGAGTAACATTAGCTTGTCTGTTGGATCGGACCACACAGGTCAGCCTTCACTCCATACGTGCCTCAATAAGCCTTGGCCACCCATGACCCTGTCGCCGGTTCACCGCTTTATCTTCCTTAGACCACTTTTGATAGGTACTGACCACTGCAGACCAGGAACATACCATAAGAGCTGCAGTTTTTTAAGGTGCTCTGACCCAGTAGTCTAGCCATCACAAATTGTCCCTCGTTAGAGATTCTCAAATCCTTATCTTTGCCCATTTTTCCTGCTTCTTAATTTTGTCATCAAAGTTGATGTGTTAAAAGCATGAAATTACAAGCTTAAGGATTTGAGCCAGTGTGTGGCATTTCCATGTGTAAAATCACACACAAATTTGCTTGGCTATGCTTCTTTGGTCCATCAAAGTTAATCCAGCTCAAAAGAGGTCATCGGGAACCCGCTGGGGTCCATCCAGCTCCACATCAGACCTCATGTCCTTAGTAGCACCTGTAAACAGTCAGTTATTTTTGGTGACTAGCCAGGGGCGATTCTAGGATCTGACCTTTGGGGGGGCTCAGCCCCTAGTGAGCGTAGACCTCGACAGTCCCGCCCACAGCCGACTCCGGAAGTAAGAATACAATATATTTTCTCCATTGACAATAAGAGAATAAGCGATAAGATCGTAACGTCAATGGTAGACTTAAAACCAGCTACGACATGACTAAGCGATTGTATATGCTCATATAGACGCCAAATGTTAATGGGGCACCAACCTTGTTTTGAGATAAATGGATTCCAAGCTCTCTCTGACAAGGTTCGGGACTGTTGTGCTCTATTTGATAGCGGTTAAGCTACCCCGTAAGATAAAACTCTCTTAAATGATGACTTCTAGTGAGTGTTGGGAAAAGAAATAGACCGATTGAGACATACAATTAAGACAAACTATCAACAGATTCAAGGCATCTGCTGTGAAAAACACATGGCAAGATGGCAACTACAAACCATGATTATTGTAGTAAATACCTTTTTGCTACTTTCTCACCTGGTTCTTCCAGTTCTCTCTCTCTCTCTCTCTCTCTCTCTCTCTCTCTCGCTCGCTCGCTCTCTCTCGTGCCCACTGTGGTGAACACGTGTCGCATTGGTTAGCAAACCTCCGGGACGTCGGCATGTTGTTAGTTACTCGCATCCGCTTGATTTTTTGTCAAATATTAATGAAAAGCCAAGCAAGTGTCCAACTCCGTCTTCCCATCGCCATTTTGTTCAATCTCGTTGATGTAGTTCGCCAATGAACCAGGAGAACTGTTACATCCCTTTTCCATTCAAATGAATCAACAAATTAATCACCTACATATAAAAAGAAAAAAACTATTGATGGCCTTCAAAAATACAAGAGCACTGCACCATATATGGACACATTAGGTGCAACTGAGAGACTTAAAAAAGCTTGCAATATGGCGTCCCTGAACGAGTTCCAAATTTGGTTGAACAGTGCATTTTTGAGAAACTGCAAATTTTGATCGGACGCGAGTCATCACTCAAGCAATTTTCACAACTTGCCATCTCAAAAATGTGAGTGCAGCCATTGATGGCTTCTTTTTTGTGTGACTTGTGGTTGGATGAACCGTGTGTTCACCACTCGCCATCCCACAGATCTCGCCAAGGAGTCTACTGATACTAGTGCCTTACTGTTTAATCAAACAAGTACCTTTTAAATGTTCAGTTATAGTGTAAATGGAGCCATATATATTTACAAGCATTCTGCTTCGTCTCTACGCACGTGCGCACATGACTCCCCTAACGTAACACTCACGCAGTTGTAGAGAGTGGAGTTTTTAACATTTGCTTGTATGCTGCTTGGTGGCTTAACAATATAAAGTATTCATTGAATTCTAAGACTGAATTCTGTGGACATTTGAATAAATTACAGACACAAGTCATCTCTCTAGCAATTTTCACAACTTGTGATCTCAAAAATGTGATTGCAGCCGTTGATGGCTTCTTTTTTGTGTGACTTGTGGTTGGATGAATCGTGTGCCACACAAATCCCACAGATCTGGCCAAGTAGTTGTGGAGCTGCCGACAACAGGCAGGAATAGGGCGATTTGGGAGAAAATTTTAAAGAAAATAAAAATGTGACTTTAAATCTGTAACTTTGAACACTAGTGTATGTCTGCTTGCTTCAAATCTGCGAACTAGTTAAAATGATCCACTTTAAAGGACAATTCCAGAGTAAAGTAATGAAATAAAGTAATGTCTAACATATCCTTTGTTTGAACTACTTACTAGAGTTCAGTCACCAACGACAGACTGTCGACTCGATTCCCAAACTGTACCTTTCTGAGGCCCCGTCCACACAAACATGGGTATTTTCAAAACCAAATTTTTTTTAGGCTGTTAGGTTGTTCATCCACACAAAGATGCTGTATCAGGTCACTGAAACCAAGCTTTTTTGAAAACTTCGGACAGGGTGACGTTTTTTTAGAAACTCTGGTTACAGTGTTGTTGTGTGGACAGTAAACCGAAGATTTTGGCTTGTGATGTCCGAGTGTGCGCCGTGATCAATTTTTTAACGTCAGATTGTGTGCCACTATCTCCATTGTTTACATGAGGAGAGTGTGTAAAGAATAAAATAAAAAAGACTAGCCAAAATGTTGCTCCTAATAACTGTGCTAACAGAGCTTATAACATGTATATCGATACATGCACAGTTCTAGCATTATGTTGCTGAACAGAGGCGTCAAAATGCAATACTACTCAGGTCACTACTTATGACTACAGTGTAGTTTTTCAAACCACCCTTTGATTTTATGTAATAAAGGGTGGGTGTTTTTTTTACCCTCTTAGGGATCGGGATCTGATTGTGAAATTCTGACAAAAAACATACCCAAAGTTAACTTCTTGTTACACTGGACATGAAGCACGGAGAAACATATGGTTAATATTTTTGAAAAGGAAAGACTTAGAATTTCTTGGAAATGTAAAATTTATTTAGAATAAATGTACACAGTGAATATGTCACAAGATGAAATAAAGAAAATGCATAATTATTTTTTGTTTATATTTCTCTATATATTTCTCTATATATTTCTCTTTGTACCTATCTTTCTGTTTGAAAGATAGGTACAAAGCCATAAATTGAGATAGGGTCATGGAAACACATTTAATTATATCCCCCAGGGGTTGACAACATATGTTGAATGTTTTAGAATGATAGAATCAACAGCCAAGGAGCTATAGACTATTTTGTTTGAGGACAGCAAGTGTCCTTCAAGATTGTGCCAAAAAGTGCCCAAGTGTCCCCAGGTGTCCTCAAGCGTCCAAGTGAAGAATTTTCATAAAAAGAACTATAAAAACATGATATTGTTACCTAACACAAATCTTATAATCACAACTATTTACACAAAGTGTCAAATGCAATACCAAATAAGAAATTGTGCCAGGATGTGCCAGGATGTGCTTAAGTGAAGAATTTTCACATAAATAACTAAAAACATGATATTGTTACCTACAGGGTTCCCGCGGGGTCTTAAAAAGTGTTAAAAAGTCTGAAATTCTGAACATTGAATTTAAGGCCTTAAAACATCTTAAAATGGCCAGATTTTCATCTGAGGTCTTAAATTTAATTTACATGTAATATACATCTGCGTCTCCTCAGAGTTTGATAAAAGTTTGGCTAGGCCTACGTGTGGAAAATGGGAAAGTATACCTTTAACAAGACATGGCTAGAGCACAGCTATTTCCGTTGTGGTTACAAGCCATACACAGCTCCAGGTACAAAGCTGGAGTCACACACTGTGTGCAGACTTAATTATGCACAGTCTATTATGCGCACGTTTAAATGCTGCAGGCAAAATGGAAGATAAGATACATTTAGAAGTGTTCCTTCACTTAATATAATGAAAATAAATAACTTATTTGCAAATATAATTAAAAGACATTGCTTTCTAATCAAATCCCAAAATTCAAATGAAGTATTGCGTTGGTCACCCTCAGTCAGACAACGCATTCCAATGCAAGAGACTGCGCAACTCTCGCTCCCGACATCCAAAAACAGGTCAGTACGCAGCAAATGGAGTTTCTTCTTCCCTAACATGATACACGGTCAACATCAACCATTTATCCAAGAGTTACAAAACAGCAGAGAATGGGAACCAACCACAGAGGTAGTCACAGTATACTGCTCAACTTCCTTAAGTCGCCATATAAGTTAACATTAGCCTATTAAGGCAAAACCAATCTTCCTGCCTACTATTGGTAGTCTAAAAAAATAGGACTATTCCTGATATTTGGCAAAGTATTGTTTATCGATGAGTCTCTGTTTGCCCTCACAACAACTCAATAATTATTAGCAATGAATGTAATAGATATAACATGAATATGCTATTTGAACAAATTCAAAGCATTGGTGAAAAGTCATATAGCTTGCTATCCTTTTTGTTAACTTTAACAGATGATAAAGCTATTATGTCTAATTCTATAAAGATTATCACTAATCATCATATCGGGAATTTGTAATAATATCACATCGGATAGTATGTTATATATTATTTCTCAACATTTATATTAATTTGCTGCTGGATCATTTTAGGGCTAGTGTAGATGTGCACAGTTTTTGCACCACTTTATGGGTCATAGCCTACCTATGCACTATCCTTTATAAACCAGAGTTTTTGCAACAATTTTGTTAAGGTTATATTATTAGATAAACCATGTCCCGTGTCTTAAATATGTTTTGATTGATCACAAATAAGATTGTTTAGTAATACTAAAAGCTTGAATACATAATCATCTGCCAGTGTAAATTTAAAGTCTTAAATTTAATGTCATCGAACCTGCAGACACCCTGTACCTACCTGTTCTTATAATCAACTATTTACACAAATAGTCAAAAGCAATACCAAATTAAAAAGTGTGCGAGAGAGTGAGCCTAAAGAGGTTAAGAAGCCTTGTGTTATGTGCAGGGCAGTTAGCTAAGTATACCAGATGTGTTTTGACATGGGTACGTCAAAAGGTCAAGCCTCATAATACATTTTTTGATGTGTTAACTATCCAACACCCAATGTAAAACCAACTTTACCACGGTGACTTCCCCGAGATAGATAATATCACGTCTTTTAAAACGGACAATTTGAATGAATTAAACACCAAGCATATCAATCACCTATCTGGTTAACATTTTTACATGTTTAGCAATGTTCTATGTTCATTCATTCATTAACCTGCTATTTTTACAACTATTTCCACAAATTAGTCTACACACCCAGCCATGCTATGGAAGCGCCACTGTACTGTAGCTTAGCCAGGTAGAAACTTCTTTTGTCCAAAATAGTGTATCAACAAAATTTAATCCCAAGGTGAAAATGTAATTCCTTCTTTAGTCCAAAATATAAATATATAAATAGGTTCCCGAGTTACTGTACTGTAGCTAACTCTGATTAGTCAAGTTATGCTACCTAGTTATAGGCTAGCTAGACTTATCTTTCGGTCATTATTTCCAAACAACTGCACCAAAACTTATATAACCACCCTGGTTTTGAACATTATATTTCTCCAATCTGTAACAATACTATTATAAGCCAAATATATATTTAAATTAAGATATTAGAACATAAATGCTTACCTTTGTGCTCAAAGCACGTAGCTCCCCATTTACTGTTTAGAACCTTCCAAATGATTTGCATGCTATGCCAGTTGACCTCCAAGCAATGGTCAGACCAACAGACCATTAAAGACCGGTAATCGGCTATTCTAGAGACAACTCCGGTACGTCAGCTTGTCGAGCACATTACTATGTTATTAGCTAGCTATGCTATTATAAGCTAGCAGAAGCAGTTTGCACTAGTAGACAACACAGTAATCGGTGTCAGTTGGAAAACATATTTTTTTATTATTCTGTAGCTCTGATATGACTGTAGATACCGCAATGGGATAGTTTAGTTGTTGCTTCAAATGTGTCCATATATGATTTTTATAGCTTCTCCAGCGAAATGGAATACTATTTATATCATGGTTGTATTCCAGTTTGCCTGTGAACCAGGAGCGCTGTTACATCTGTTTTGATTCAAATGATTGGAGAAATGAATCACCTAAATATGGAAATAAAAAACACTAAACTATAGATGGCCTACAAAAATAGGCCACATTACATTGGACACATTACAAAGAAAAAATAAAGCTTGCAATATGGTGTCTCTGAACGAGTTCCAAATTTGGGAGAAATAATAATATTAAAATCTGCAATTTCAATATATTGCTTGCATTTTGTGTGATCACAATAATTAAAACTGTGAACAGTGTTTAGCGGGTTTCAGTGGTTGCACAATTGCAAGTTAGTAGATTTTTTAAACTCATAAATGACAAAAAAACATTTAAAACTGAGTTAATGAGTCCCAATTGCAAAATTCAATAGCGTCCCCGTGTGGTTTACAACATTTGAAGAAGTGTAGCGTTTAAAGTATTTTTCATAAATACACAATTGACAAAAAAATTAATGAAGCGTAGTTAATGAGTCACAATTGTAAATATGTTCTTTGTGTGGAGAACTACTTATCTATATATTTTCATACCTCTAACTTAAAGCATAACTCTTGCCAAAATGCAACCTTGGGTCTTTTTGTTAACCTCTTAGGGCTCAGTATCTCACCGGCAGGAGATTCCCCCCCCCCAAAAAAAATAACTGGATTAGAATCACATTTCACAAGTCCAATATTTAGGTTATGTATACATGTCATATATCTACAGAAAGCGTAGACACTCAGGATTGTAGCAAATGTCTCCATTGTACAGTAGCTATAACAAAAATAATAATTTCACCACATAATGAGCTACACATGCATCTCAAATAAAATTAAATGTTAACTAGAAACACAGCTAACAACCTCATCTTTTAGGATATACAGTGGGGGGGAAAAGTATTTAGTCAGTCACCAATTGTGCAAGTTCTCCCAAGTAAAGGTTCAGTGTGTAAGATTTAGTGGCTTCTAGTGGTATGGTTCGCAAATTGCGAACAGACAGTCACTCATGAGCTGCCCCTCCCCTTGCAAACACAACAGATAAACTACGGTGGCCGACGTAGAATAAAATATGTCGTCATCTGAGATAGCAGAGTAGCAAGTTAAGCAATGAGGTTTCTTTATATTAAGAAATTATATTTACTTAATTATTCAGTAAAACCACGTTATTGCAAATGTGATTTTTACTTGTTCATCTTTGGGTTAGTGTTTTATTCACTGACTTACCTAGCTTGTTTCCATGTTAGAAAAAAGTCGCTTTGAATAAATTTTTCCTTCATTACAGCCTTCTATCTGGGAAGAGCCACACTGAAGCTTACCTGTGATTTTTGCCTGAATCGCTCCCGTATACGTCTGGCTTCATCATGCTTTCGAAATAACAATCCAACTAACGTTACATATTTTTTCTAACAGGGTACTAAAAGTTTAGCTGGCTAATATGAGCTGTTATGCTGTAGGCTAACTTTACTACTTTGCAGTAAATAGTACTAATCAGCTGATTGTTTCATGAACGTAAACAGCACATTTCTCCCCACAAAGCATAGCCATAACACAACGAGAGAGGAGAACCACATGAAACTATCCAACTACAAATTTTTTCTAACACAGTAGTATATGTTTAGCTGGCTAATATTGCTTTTATGCTGTAGGCTAATTACAAACGTAACCAGCATGTTTCTCCCCACATAGCAAAGCCATAACACAGCGAGGGAGAATAACTAAGTTACATGCAACAATCCAACAACATACTTTCAGGGTTGCCAACTTTGGGAGTTTGGCTGGCGTGAGACTCGGTAAAATTTCAGTGCGCGCGCGTGGAGAATATTTTTGTTAACCCTAACCCAAATTTTTCGAAGTGTCAGTCATTGTTTACGTAGTATAAACCATGATTTATACAAAAAACACCTAATTGAATGGAAAAGCTTATTTTTTTGTTCTGAAAGCGTCAGAGTCTCACCAGAGTCAGGCCAGGTTTGAGAGTTTGCAACCCTGGCATCAGTGGGCTCCGACTCCGAATGATGCTGCAAACCTAACTCTCTGAGCTTTTCACACGCAACTGACGTATCAGGTGCAAGGTTTTCAGCTAATTAACAATCAAAGAATCATGCATTGAGAATGTTTTAGGCAGATGTTACAGCTGTGGGCCTACTCTCCTGTCACTAATACGCTGTGGTCTAGTAAATATGATGCTCTAGACGAGTGCACGCCATCGTAGTGAAGGGACGGACCGAGTTCAATATACATGGCGGGGAAGTTGGCTGAACTTTAGTAATTCAGTTTATATTAGATTATATGTTCCCCTTCATTCGAGATCGACAACGCACTTCAGGTCAATGACGTGATCAGGGTCAAAGAAAGTTTACATTATTACAGAGTATCGTGAGAAAACAACTACAATCATTATCGCTAGAGATTTGTATCCGACATAAAGGCTTACAGCGCTTCACCACCCGTGCTATTGCTATGGTCATATTTACACCCTAAATATGTTGGCATACAACGTAAATCATGTTTTCAAAATAGTTTCCTGAGAACGTAATTTGAGAGACATTCTGAGATATAATGTATACATTAACATTGTTTTTAAAACCTTTTTATATATATTCTTATTTTTCCACAAATCCATTTTCTACATGCTTAAAACATCATAAAAACTGCCTTTTTTTGAGTTCACTAACCTAATTAAAGAGTTATACACTTTGATATACTTTGTCCTTCAGGCTTTTATTTTGAAGGTTTTCACCTTCAAAGCAGTGATTTCTCCTTCACAGTGGCTCCTTCATCCCACTCTTATCTGTGCCCAATCCCTATTTCCTGTATCCCATGTTTCCCTAAATCACTCGTTCTTGAACCTCTCCTGCTGCCGTTTCACAATTTTTTTGTTGCCATCAATCAAGGAGATTGCTCGTTAATGAGTGGATACATGTATTAATTTGTGCTAGCTCTTGTATATGGATGGTTGACGTGAACTCAAATCCAAAGTGGAAAAAATATATATTTCTAAAATTTATGTCAAATGACATGTAATTATATTGCTTAATATGTGAATAACTCAAAACTGAATGTGTCCCTTTCTAATTCCTTATTTTTTTCAATTTTATAAACGTTTTTGTGTGGTAGTCCCAAATGTTGTCCACCGGTGTGACAACATTTTTTACGTAAATATTTAATTCAGAGATAGTGACAGATAAGAAAAAATATGCACAAAACTTATCAATTTGTCCTAAATATACTCCTACATCAAAAGTAACCGATAACAATTCACAATCATGTTATTATCCTATAAGCTGTACACATATGGACTTTACCCAAACCTCTGGATTATATTCATTATAATTAGTATAAAACCTACTGAAGCTTAATTCCATCCTTATATATGCATTGTGATGATATAATTATTATACTATTCAACACTTTTTACATGGATTTGTGCATTAAAATGCTTTTTCCACTTATAATTCAGTTTGTCACACCACAGGACATTCCGTCACACCATTGCACAACAAAAAGTACCGGTATGCCCCTGTTTTGTACAAAGTCACACTTACTATTTCTTGTTCAAATTAATTAAAAAATTAATTAAAAAAAGTTACAAATTCAAGTATGAATGTTTTCTGTACGATAAAGTCAGAAGAAAGAAAAAAACCAACATTCCCATAAAAAAGACTTCGTACAAAAAAGGGAGCCATCATAACATTTGATCGATTTGTTCCGGTTTATGCCGTTGAAAGAAATATTGCAATGACGATCCCATCTTAAACATAAAAAATAAACTTTTTAATTACAGTTGCGTAACTGATGTTTTTATTTTATTTTACTGACTAATAAATGTTTCTTTCAACAGCACAAACCGGCACAAATCGAGCACAAACAAATGACACCAGTTCATTGAGGTGGGGTGGAGAGTGACATCACTCCCCCAAATTATATATATTATATAATTTATATTATAATGGAGGGGATATAGGTACAATGTTCATTTTAATGGCACAAACGTAGCACAAACGGACAATATAGTTTTTGTACGATTTAGATGAAATGGGGTGGGGAGTAGGGCTGCAGCTATCGATTATTTTAGTATTCGAGTATTCTATCGATCATTCCATCGATAAATCGAGTAATCGGCTAAGAAATACTTTGTTTTATTGAAGGGCAATAATGTACAATACTTTGGTTTAATTTTCTGAAAAACCAAATTTTTATTGCCTAAATTACTTACAATATGATCTCTCAAAAAAACTAAATATTAAGTGGAACTAAGTGGCATCTTACATTGGTTTTTAAAGAAAACATATTCTAAAATGCAATAATAACCTCAAGGCATACATTAAGTTGTGCAACATAACTCCCAGAATTACAAGTTTCAACCTGAGACCCGTCTGTATATAGGCCTATAGGCTATGTATATATTAGTTATACTGAAACTATTTTAATGTATACATTTGATTACAATCTCACACAGCTCATTTACACTTATCCTAGTATGTAGATCGTTAATCAGCTGTTTCTCTGTGAAGAGAGAGAAATTGGTGTGCAACGAACAGCTTTTTTTCCGAAGGTATAGTAAACAATTCGGCACTTTTGATCAAATTGTGGAAATCACTACATATTTTCTTGTCTTTGTTCTTGGTATTTGTTATGCTAGGTGTAGTTTTATCATCCATACGATGGAATGG
>JACXGM010004576.1:0-37008 GCA_016801145.1 Umbra pygmaea | reverse complement strand
GGGGTAAGGACTCATTCCCTACCTGGAGTAGGCACTCCATCGGTTTCCTGCTGAGAACCATGGCCTCAGATTTAGAGGTGCTGATCCTCATCCCAGCCGCTTCACACTCGGCTGCGAACCGATCCAGTGAGTGCTGAAGGTCACAGGCCAATGATGCCATCAGGACCACATCATCTGCAAAAAGCAGCAATGAGATCCTTAGCCCACCGTACTGCAACCCATCCCCACCCCGACTACGCCTCGATATCCTGTCCATAAATACTACAAACAGGATTGGTGACAAAGCGCAGCCCTGGCGGAGACCAACCCTCACATGAAAAGAGTCCGACTTACTGCCGAGAACCCGGACACAGCTCTCGCTTTGGTCATACAGAGATTGGATGGCCCTAAAAAGGGACCCCCTCACCCCATACTCCCGCAGCACCTCCCACAGTATCTCCCGGGGGACCCGGTCATACGCCTTCTCCAAATCCACAAAACACATGTAGACAGGATGGGCATACTCTCAGGCCCCCTCCAGGATCCTTGCGAGAGTAAAGAGCTGATCCATTGTTCCACGACCAGGACGGAATCCACATTGTTCCTCTTCAACCTGAGGTTCGACTATCGGCCGAACGCTCCTTTCCAGCACCTTAGAGTAGACTTTACCAGGGAGGCTGAGAAGTGTGACACCCCTGTAATTGGCACACACCCTCTGGTCCCCCTTTTTGAACAGGGAACCACCACCCCAGTCTGCCACTCCTTTGGCACTGTCCCAGACTTCCATGCAATGTTGAAGAGGCGTGTCAACCAAGATAGCCCCTCCACACCCAGAGCTTTCAGCATTTCTGGATGGATCTCATCAATCCCTGGGGCTTTGCCACTGTCTACCTCAGTGACTTCCACCAGCATAGGAAATATATATAGCAAATAATAACAATAAACACACTATTTATTCTATTACCTTAATGTATTGTGACTACTTCAGCATGTAAATAATGCACCTAAAATACAAACCAGGGTTCTTGCACCATTTTCAAAGATACATTTAATCCTTTTTAAGACCTTTTTTAAGACTACAACAAATAACATTTAAGACCCCAAAAAAATATATATTTATTTCTGTCACGGTTTGGTGGTGTGGTATAGAAAGAAGGAAAACTAAGGCAGTAGCTGTTGTTGGTAGTCATCTTTTTAATAATAACAATCACCCATCCAGGGCACACACACAAGATCTGCAGGGTACGCGGCCAGCGAGATGTACTAACATGTAATATTATTTAGCCTACATGCTCTTGACAGCGACACGGAACGCTGCCAGCTAAATACATACATATCACGGTACATAGAGACTACAATTAGCGGGACTCACTTCTCACAGTTAAATGCATGGCTCCTGGACAGGATTGCAAAGAATAAGAACAATGTTCATTGGTAACAGGACTCAATGATCGACACCTCTCTCTAGCCTGGGCTGTATATATATCGTCAGCTAACCTACCTAATAGTACACAGCTGTCCATACTCATTAATCAAACCTATCTACAAGATACCGGTTCAACCTAACCTAAACCCTATCCAAGTGAACCCAGACAAGAGAGAGGTGTCAAACCCTTAAAGGGACATTTACACATATTTAAATGAAAAAGTCAATGCATTAAACAAACACCCACTGATAACAGAAATCACCCAAAATACATATTATCAACTACTAATAAGGAGTCCATAATCTCAGTTCATGTCTACGCCTGCCATCTGCTGGGCAGGGTGTGACAATTTCATAGAAAAGATCATATATGTGTAATGACAAATAAATTATATTAAGTGATGTTATCGAATTCTTACTAATTGTAAAGAAAACCATGTTTTATAGTATTGAGATATGTATTGGGGAAAATTTTGCCCTGTCTCATTAAATAGAATGTTATTTTGGAAGAGAATGCAGAGAGATCTGAGTTTTTGGGTTGAGACAATGTAAGTTGGCTAGACAGAGCTAGAATATTTCTCATTGATTTGTTATTTGAACCAGGGCTTTTATAAAGTTTGCACAACAAGGAAGATACTCTGAAGTTGACTGAGTTATTTCAAGGGTGCAACATTAACTTAGGGAGCTACCTTAGCAAGCTAATAGAAACCTACGTAGCTAAGTTGACTGTGTACCCTCAGTGTGTTCATTGTCTATTAAGCTACAGTAGCAGCCTGAAGCAGGTAAAAGTTATTTAGAGTTTGTGACAAAAGATGGTCTATCCAGTAGCAGTGCAGTTTAGCCGACAGAGCATGAGAGAGCAGACAGGAAGAGGTTTAGGCTCATGCATCAGGTCTGACACACGGTGGCATCACAGTCTACACAGGGTGAAGTATATTCACGAAACAGAAGTGTTCTGCCTAATCACAGATGACAGATGAGACGTAAACCCCTTCTCCCACATTTTCCAATCAGCTTTAAATGCACCATCTGCAAATTTAATACCTAGACTCTAGGCTAGAGCAAAGGGCTTTCAACAATCGCTATTACTGTACATCAAATCAACAGCCACGTGCAATTTAGCTAGCAGGTGAAGAATATAAACAATGAAAATCACCAGTTAACAAAATAAAGAATTTCAAAAACTATAGAATTATACAATAACAGGCTTAAATTAACTGACAACATAAGTTATACGACTTACAGTTCTCAAAGATCCAGGATAGCCGCAATTTCTTTTTTTCTCTCTCCCTTTTTCACCGGGTGGCGCGCGTGCCCGCTCGAGGTGTGAAGTGTGTGTCCGCGCTATTCTCCAACATGCACTCTAACAATCACTGCTGATTTTTTTTTTTTTTATAACAGTTCTTTACGTACAATTTATGGCATTGTACAGAGATAAACAGTTCATTACCAATGAAGAAAAAAATAAAAATAATAATAATATAAATAAAAAAATAAGGGCTAGGGGTTTTCTGTGAGTTGTAGTTCATCAATCAGAGTGCAGAGCTTCATAGCTATTTTCTTCTTCATTGACTTAAGAGATAAAAATAATGACCCAACTCTTTAAGGTGTAGAAGCGTGGTGGTGTTTTCAGAAATCTATATTTGTGTAGAAAAAATTACCAAGGATAATAAATACATTAATTGCTAATTCATGCATTCTGTCTTTCATAAACATACCAAAAATTACATTATTTTTCGATAGCTGAGCAAGATTTTCAAATTTAGCAAACTTGAACTTGAACTTTTCGACCTTTTGCCCGTTTCAGGCTTCAAACATGAAGATATGAAAACTGTAATTTTTTGTGAAGAATCAACAACAAGTAGGACACAATCATGAAGTGGAACGACATTTATTGGATATTTCTAACTTAAATGTTTCTAACACAAATTTGGCGTGTAAAATTATTCAGCCCCCTTAAGTTAATACTTTGTAGCGCCACCTTTTGCTGCGATTACAGCTGTAAGTTGCTTGGGGTATGTCTCTATCAGTTTTGCACACCGAGAGACTGAAATTTTTGCACATTCCTCCTTGCAAAACAGCTCGAGCTCAGTGAGGTTGGATGGAGAGCGTTTGTGAACAGCAGTTTTCAGTTGATTCTCGATTGGATTCAGGTCTGGACTTTGACATGGCCATTTTAACACCTGGATATGTTTATTTGTGAACCATTCCATTGTAGATGTTGCTTTATGTTTTGGATCATTGTCTTGTTAGAAGACAAATCTCCGTCCAAATTCTTCCAGAATGGTCCTGTATTTGGCTCCATCCATTTTCCCATAAATTTTAGCCATCTTCCCTGTCCCTGCTGAAGAGAAGCAGGCCCAAACCATGATGCTGCCACCACCATGTTTGACAGTGGGGATGATGTGTTCAGGGTGATGAGCTGTGTTGCTTTTACGCCAAACATAACATACAACTTACAGCTGTAAAAAAAAAAGTTCTTTATTTATTAAAAATGTTTGAAATATCCAATCAATTTTGTTCCACTTCATGATTGTGTCCCACTTCTTCACAAAAATATAGTTTCATATCTTTATGTTTGAAGCCTGAAATGTGGCAAAAGTTTGAAAAGTTCAAGGGGGCAGAATACTTTCGCAAGGCACTGTAGTTCTCAGGCTTCCCAGGTTGCACAGCATTCTAAGGTGTGCCTTTTGTAGCAAAAAGCTGACTAATATATATACTTGCACTTTAGCTAACAATTGACTGTAGTACCAGGGGTAATGCAAATTGACCAGTATTGGTGAGAATAGGGAGGCATTTTCAGCAAGGATTTACATTGGGAGAATCTAAAGCTAACTGTCATCAGGTGAGTTTGAGTCAGCAGGCTTAAATTCAGAAATTCTAAATTCACTTTAACTCCATTTTTTAATGAAGAAATTAGAGTCTAATTTATTCCAAGTCAGTAGAGACATGAAAGTTGAGCTCCTTTAATCAAACTTTAAATGAAGTAAAAGATATCAGAGAAATTCTGGTTGGTCAAGAGATGTTAGGGTATTTCCTACTATTTTTCTTTTCAATTAAAATGTAATCTCTAGACATGGTACTAATTAAATTTAAATTTGACATGGGAAAACTGACTTATTTTACAGTGGTGGATTGCACAAGAGTAATTCCAGAAACTAAGCAAGTAAGTGATGACATCTGTATTTTTGCTTTGTTTTTTGATTCCCCTGATCCTTTGAAGTTTTAGCAGAGCTAGAAATGGCTTTGTTTTGTCATTTTGTAAGTTATTGTGAAATGTTTTGACGGCTAAAAGACTTCACTGCTTGGGCAAGAAATCTTGGTGCTTAGACCACCCACAGCCAAAGTGACCATTGTTCTATATATACAACGCACATTAGAATAAATTGTGACTCAGTCACACTCTCTCTTATAAACCTTGTTAGATCCGAGGCCCAGGAAAGCATGTGATGTAAACATGTCATAGCTATGAGGATGTTTTATTCTACAGCGTGCTTATTTCTTTACTATGATTTCCGCTTAGCCAAGGGGCTTTCAACCCATCTCATGGGAATGTGACCTACTAATAAACACAGGCAATGGATCTCCTTTTTGCTTCCTCTTCTTGAGGTTCCTTGTGTCTCTTCAGAAGGCAGTTTCATAACAGCTCTTGGATTTTGTTATCATGGTAGCCAATCTCAACAGAGTTACAACAATTGAAAAAGTCTTGATGTGACTGACATGTTTAATTTTGCCATTGCTTACTGGCTGTCAGACTGGCGAAAGGTTGACCATATGTTTGTGTGCTAGCGGTTAAAATTTAACTGCTCCTGGTGTATGCTGAGTGACATCAGTGACCACTGCCGAATTAATGATGGTCAGTAAAGACCAGGAAATTATTTCAATTTCTACATCATGTAAAGTAGCTGTCAGCAGAAAAGGGTCAGCATTTTTCTCTGAAAAGACAACACTTTTCCTAGTGGTTAAATTAATTATGCCAGATAACTGGTTACACAAATGTGTCCAGAATGTAGGGAATTTAACTATCTAATTCCAACTATTGTTTATGTTAATTTAGTCGCCAGTGCTTCTCAGAAAATATACTAATGTTTAACTTAGTCCGTTTTCACAGACACAGACTAAACCTAGTTAGACTAAAACATCATGCTCAATTGAAAACTCTATTAGCTTTTTTCAAAAAACCAGACTATTGTGTCTGTAAAACCAGCCCAATATGTTTAATAATTTCAATTTAATGTCTTATTGAGAAAAAAGTAAAAGGTCAATGGCGACCTATCAGGTTTGGGGTGAATCAAAAATTCTCTTAATCTTAGACATTTCTAAAAACAATTGAAGAATTAACTAAAATCCTTTAAGCTAGAAATATAATACATATTATTTCATATTGTAGCATCCCACTAAAACAGGGACAGTGATTTAATTCCACAGTTTATTATTATTTTAATAAGTAACAAAGGGTTACTGTAGGCCGTAACCACACCTGAAACACCCTCTCCTTAGGGTTTGTCTGATATACAGTGCATCTAGAAAGTATTGACAGTGCTTCACTTTTTCCACATTTTGTTGTGTTACACCCTTATACCAAAATTGATTAAATTATTTATTTCCCTAAAAATTCTACAAACAATTCCCCATAATGACAATGTGAAAGAAGTGTGTTTATCTTATCTTATCATTAAATTTATGAAAAATAATAAACAAAAAGCACATGTACATAGAGTATCTCACAAAAGTGAGCACACCCCTATATTTTTTGTTAATATTTGAAGAAATGACACTTTGCTACAATGTAAAGTAGTGAGTGTACAGATGCATAACTAGTGTAAATTTGCTGTCCCCTCAAAATAACTCACAGCCATTAAGGTCTAAACCGCTGGCAACAAAAGTAAGTACACCCCTAATAAAAAATGTCTAAATTGGGCCCAATTACCATTTTTCTCTCCCTGGTGTCATGTGACTTGTTCGTGTTACAAGGTCTCAGGTGTGAATGGGGAGCAGGTGTGTTACATTTGGTGTTATCGCTTTCACACTCCCTCATACTGGTCACCTCATGGCAAAGAACTCTCTGAGGATCTGAAAAAAATAATTATTGCTCTACATAAAAATGGCCTAAGCTATAAAAAGATTGCCAAGACCCTGAAACTGAGCTGTAGCATGGTGGCCAAGACCATACAGCGGTTTAACAGGACAGGTTCCACTCAGAACAGGCCTCGCCATGGTCGACCAAACAATTTGAGTGCACATGCTCAGCGTCATATCCAGAGGTTGTATTAGAGAAATAGACATGAGTGCTTCCAGCATTGCTGCAGAGGTTGAATGATTGGGGAGTCAGCCTGTTAGTGCTCAGACCATACGCCGCACACTGCATCAAATTGGTCTGCATGGCTGTCATCCCAGAAGGAAGCCTCTTTTAAAGATGATGCACAAGAAAACCTGCAAACAGTTTGCTGAAGACAAGTTGACTAAGGGCGTGGATTACTGGAACCATGTCCTGTGGTCTGATGAGACCAAGATAAACTAATTTGATTCAGATGGTGTCAAGCATGTGTGGCGGCAACCATGAGTACAAAGACAAATGTGTCTTGCCTACCTTCAAGCATGGTGGTGGAAGTGTCATGGTGTGGGCCTGCATGAGTGCTGTCAACACTGGGGAGCTACACTTCATTGAGGGAACCATGAATGCCAACATCTACTGAGACATACTGAAGCATAGCATGATCCCCTCTCTTCGGAGACTGGGCCGCAGGGCAGTATTTTAACATTCTAACAACCCCAATCACACCTCCAAGATGACCACTGCCTTGCCAAAGAAGCTGAGTGTAAGGGTGATGGACTGGTCAAGCATGTCTCCAGTCCTAAACCCTATTCAGCATCTGCGGGGCATCCTCAAATGGAAGGTGGAGGATTGCAAGGTCTCTAACATCCATCAGCTCTGTGCTGTCGTCATGGAGGAGTGGAAGAGGAATCCAGTGGCAACCTGTGAACCTCTGGTAAACTCCATGCCCAAGAGGGTTAAGGCAGTGATGGAAAATAATGGTGGCCACACCAAATATTTACACTTTAAGCCCAATTTGGACATTTTCACTTAGGGGCGTACTCGCTTTGTTGCCAGCGGTTTAGACCTTAAAGGACAACTCCAGCGCAAAATGAACCTAGGGGTTAATAACAGCCAGGCGCCCTCTTTGAAAAACAGACTCAACCAGTCAAACCAAAAATGCCGTGCTACGTGAGCTGAACTGTGACTTGGAATCTCCCATGGCAAGAGACTTCTGATTCTGAAATATATTCAGAAATTTTTTGTCTTTATAAATCACAATCAATTCTAAATGTGGCGCAGCTTTTGCGGCTTCATGTCACGCCCATAGTTTGCCATAAATAGTCAGTGAAACTCCCCCAAATTAATATTAATTGATTGAGACATGGCAAACACGGAGGAAAACCAAAAAAAGAAAATTCTCTCAATGTGAAGTAGAACTTCTTGTAGGAGAGGTGAACAAGAGGATGAAAATGTTGTTTGGAGTGCACTGTAAGGGCATCCCTAATGCCAAAAATGCATTGGAGTGGCAGAAGGTTGCAGACACTGTGAATGCCACAGCCTCAGAAAGACCATGGCCGAAAAATAGTGGTCAGATATCAAATGTTGACGCTTCATCGCGTAAGGGAACATTAGTTACATTAGTGAGCAACATGTCTGCATCACAAATTATTTGTACATTGATGGAATCAATTTCATTCGGTGCCCTTATGGCAACATGAGTGAAGTCAATAATAGCACCAATTACATTTGGTAAACCGGACATAGTTGCAAATTGTGCTTTTTTGTTTGCCGGTTCACCCGCTGTACAGTGGGGCAAAAACGTATTTAGTCAGCTACCAGTTGTTAAAGTTCTCCCACTTAAAAATATGAGGCCTGTAATTTTCATCATAGGTACACTTCAACTATGAGAGACAAAATGAGAAAAGAAATCCAGAAAAACACATTGTAGGATTTTTTATAATTTTATTGGTAAATTATGTTGGAAAATAATTATTTGGTCAACAACAAATACTTTGTTATACTTTGTGCTGCTGGGCTCCTCCCGTTGGTGTTGCATTTCGGGGAATTATGCCAGGGGTCTGCACTGTCCTGACTATACAGACCCAAAGCTATATCCCGGGGAATTAAATAAACTGATCCCGTTCTAGCTCCCGGGCTAGCTCTCCCTGCACTGAAGGTGGCATTTGTGCGTGTGCTTACCTACAGAGGCTCTCAATATCATTGGCCAGAACACGAAGATTGCTGATGGCTATCACACAGTTCAAACCACAGGAGGCCGGGCTGTAAACAATATCCAAAATGTCTCTGTTAAGCCCCTACCAAAGCCCCATAAACACTTCTCTAACCACGCCACTGCCCGGGGTTTACATTTGTTTACATTTGAAGGTGTAACATGTTGAGGTGACGTCATCCATTCAAAGGGACATTTTGAAACTAATCTAGATTCAGGGGTGGCATTCGGTTGACTTCCTGGGGCCTTTATAAAAACTTTGCGCGTATTTGCGTCAAAAGTGGTGTACGGACAAAATATAGGACGGGCGTACGCAAAGAAATATTCAGATTTATAAAACTGTGCGCACTCAAGTCCTACGTCGTTTTCCCTTTATAAATCACAATCCACTCTAAATGTGGCGCAGCTTTTGCGGCTGCATATCACGCCCATAATTGCCCATAAATATTCAGTGAAACGGCCCAAAGTTAATATTCATTGATTGAGAAATCATGGCAAACAGAGAGAGGAAAACCAAAAAAAGAAACTTCACTCAATGTGAAGTAGATATGATTGTTGGCGAGGTGGAAAAGAGGAGGAAAATGTTGTTTGGAGGGCACAGTGCAGAAACTGTGAGTGGAGCCTAAGAGTTGGACCATGTGCGTAAAATAAAAGTGGTCAGACATCAAAGTTGATGCCAAAAAGCGTCTAGCGCTTCATCGCGAAAGTCTGCCACGGTTGGAGGAAGATTAGTTAAATTAATGAGCAACATGTCTGCATCATAAATTATTTGGATATTGATTGAATGAAAATGCTTATGATTAATGATACCAATTTCTTGTTCATTCGGTGCCCTTATTGCAACATGAGTGCAGTCAATAGGACTGATACATTTAGGAAACCGGACATAGCTGCAAATTGTGCTTTTGTGTTTGCCTGTTCACCCATGGTGTAGGGAATTTTCATGTAGGCTAATTATGCGACAAGACTATTATACCTAACACGTCTGGTATAACCCGGTTAGGGTTGGCTGAGATAACCCTGACCTGTCAGCCAATTCCCTGTGGAAAGTGTCAGTCGCCAGAAATCCTGTTATTATGAAAGGTGCCACCAAATAAATGTATTCCTTAATCTATTAATCTATTATACTCTATTATTATTATTATCTTCTAACAGCGCAAGATCAGCCATTGTGCGGCAATACGCATTGCGATGGAATGGCTTTTTATAACCACCCACTGTTAATTGTAAGAATGGCTTTGTGAAACCTTCATATTATTAATGAGAGTTTTTTTTATTTTGTTTACACAACGGTCTGTCTGCAGTTGCAGACAGTTTCACGTGTTTCACCCATCTGCCGGCGGTGTTGCCATTTCTCATTTCAACCGTTTTTGTGCGTACGCATGGGTCAGAGTTGCCGTGAAGGACCGCACATTTTCCTGCCAAGTTTGCTTTTTATAAATCCCAATTATTGCGTAGAGAGCTGCGTACGTCTACTTTTGTGCGTACGCCACGTTTATAAATGAGGCCCCTGATCTGTATCCCGTTTATTCCCGTTTTATACTCCAATTGACTTGATTCAAAGGTCGACTTCATTCAAAACTAACATTTTGTAGTTTCAATAATGTTGCTGTGACGTCACTGGTAACTTTTTAGGATGCTAATGGTGGCCGAGTTCTGAAATTATATAAATATTTTCTTTGTCATAGTAATTAACAGAGCGATAATCAATATATATATATATATATATATATATATATATATATATATATATATATATATATATATATACAGTATACAGCTGGTGCAGAAGTAGCTTTGAGGAAGTATGCAAAAAAATTATGTAGCAATGATATGAGAAGAATCCCACAAATTACATTCAGGTTCCTGTATATTTAATACATAATCTATGTTCAATGATCAACATTTACTATCATTTACTAAAATGTCTAGAAGAGTTTTATTATGTTTCTATAAATGCTATTCTATATTGTTTGGTATTCCCTAAGAGCTATGGAACATGTGAAAATGATGCAGCAAAGATGAAGTTTTTCAGGGATTGTGACAATGATTTATACAACTATGAAGAACTGTTTCACTGTAAAATGTAGATTTGCTTCATTGTAGGATTGCGGCTGACAGGGCTAATTTACTCCAAGAAAACAGGATGCCTTTGGAATGCAATGTGCAGTATGTAAATCTAAGGGCAGTGTGACCAAATGGAGAACAACAGCCAGATATTTGTCTAAGGCCTCTTGTCTCAATAAGAAGCAATACCGAAGCGATTTGGGCCTCGGAGAGGGATTAACATATAGATTTCCAAGACAAGTGGGCACCTAGTTAACCAGTACTAGTTATGTTGAATCCAAGGTTGCGGTCATTGGTGAGATTTAAACTACTGCTATCTATTTGGGCCAATATGAAATCAGTATTAAGTTTTCTGATATCATTCTCTGTATAAAATGAATGTTATCATCGGAGCTCATTAATCTGTTGTTATTAAGATGTAAGGGTCTCTGGGATGGGTGGGATAGGAAAAATTTAAATGTGACTGTGAATGTAATTACTGCAACTGTGAATCAATAGAAATATATACATTAAAGTATATGCTCCATTCTACACATTCTCCGAAATCTGGGTAAATTAGATGAGTACAGTACATGCATTTAATACACAACAAAATACAGAATGCATTGAGGTGTTTAGTGACTGTCATGTCGGAAACATGACTGGCACAAAGATTTTGAGGTCTTTTGAGGTCTGGAGTGTTCCTTCAACTCAGAACGTGGCCAGCCCACTCCTAAACCCACCAACAAAAAAAAGCCAGATACATTAAAGGATGAATGCTACAAGTGTTATTTATTGTTTGTTATTTGCACAATATTCTTTGCACAGTAATGCTCTAGTGTTAAATATACCATTGTTTTTGCCTTGCCACTTTACATGCAATTTAATCTACCTCTCTAATTCAGATTTCTGTTGCACTAACTGTACATATACTTACATTGTTTTCTCTGAAGATGCACACTGTATTATTGTAATTATTTGTATTCTTCTTGTGTAATTTATTTGTAACTTTATTTTATCTTGTACCTTTGTGCTTATATCTTGGTCAGGACACTGTTTTAAATGAGAAACTGTTCTCAATGTGGCCACCTGGTTAAATAAAGTTAAAATTAAAATAAAATTAAAAAGTGTAACATGGTAGCAACAAAATACTAGTTCCAACACACAACAGTCTGTGCAGGGTCACTACAATATGATCTCCACCAATGCATTTCCTTGTCATGAGATGTTCCACATAGTGTTTTTCTGATGTTAATTATTCATTATGTTCCCAATAGCATCCCTTGTGCCAATTTTTGCAAAAAACATTAATTTCACTGGGCTCCCAGTTGGCGCAGCACAAATGTGTAGAACCTACACACTTTCTCTATAAAGCTGGACAATGTCTCTGATTGCACAGAGCACAGCAGACTGATCACTTCACTTGAGTCAAAGCTCATTACTTGCTTGTTCCACTCAATGTCTTCCAATTGAGGCAACGTAACCATTTTCTGATTTCTCATTGTTCAGTCTTCTTTAATAGGTTTTTTCAATGACCTAACGCCTACACTCATCATTTCAATTTCAAACAGAAGGGGACGATTTAGCACTTTAAACAGCTTAAAGTGTCTGTTGCTGTTAGTTTTCTAGTTACATTAAATGATTGTCTACTCATAATCATCGCAATTTCACTCAGAGAGAATTGAAAGACCTGGAAGTTTGTTCACCCCCAAATTGTATTTCTGAATCTATTTATTTTCAAAATAATTTTAGGTGTTTTCATTATTTTATTTTATTACTTTTTTGACAGGACGGTAGAAAGCAGAGGCTAGGGACGGTATGTAGGGGGAGACCTGCAGACCTGTGTCGCCACAGGGCATGTGTGGTGCGGAGTCGGGAACTTGTTAGGTACACCTGTTCAATGGTTCGTCAACACAAATACCTGATCAGCCAAACACGTGTCAACAAGTGGATGCATTTAGGCATGTAGACGTGGTCAAGACAATCTGCTGAATTCAAACCAATCATCAGAATGGGAAAGAAAGGTGATTTAAGTGACTTTTATAGAAGTAATTTCCTTGCCATAGTAATTTAACAGAGTGATCATCATATATATATATATATACAGTGCCTTGCGAAAGTATTCACCCCCCTTGAACATTTCGACCTTTTGCCACATTTCAGGCTTCAAACATTAAAGATATGAAACTGTAATTTTTGTGAAGAATCAACAACAAGTGGGATACAATCATGAAGTGGAATGAAATTTATTGGATATTTCAAACTTTTTTAACAAATAAAAAAATTAAAAATTGGGCGTGCAAAATTATTCAAAAGTTTATACTTTATAGCGCCCCCTTTTGCTGCAATTACAGCTGTAAGTCGCTTGGGGTATGTCTCTATCAGTTTTGCACATCGAGAGACTGATATTTTTGCACATTCCTCCTTGCAAAACAGCTCAAGCTCAGTGAGGTTTGATGGAGAGCGTTTGTGAACAGCAGTTTTCAGTTCTTTCCACAGATTCTCAATTGGATTCAGGTCTGGACTTTGACTTGGCCATCCACCTGGATATGTTTATTTGTGAACCATTCCATTGTAGATTTTGCTTTATGTTTTGGATTATTGTCTTGTTGGAAGACAAATCTCCGTCCCAGTCTCAGGTCTTTTGCAGACTCCATCATTCTTCCAGAATGGTCCTGTATTTGGCTCCATCCATCTGTGTCCAAATCCGTCTTTAAACTTCTCCACAACAGTATCTCGGACCTGCCTGGTGTGTTCCTTGTTCTTCATGATGCTCTCTGTGCTTTCAACGGACCTCTGAGACTATCACAGAGCAGGTGCATTTATACAGAGACTTGATTACACACAGGTGTATTCTATTTATCATCATTAGTCATTTAGGTCAACATTGGATCATTCAGAGATCCTCATTGAACTTCTGTAGAGAGTTTGCTGCACTGAAAGTAAAGGGGCTGAATAATTTTGCTTGCCCAATTTGTCAGTTTCTTATTTGTTAAAAAAGATTGAAATATCCAATAAATTTCGTTCCACTTCATGATTGTGTCCCACTTGTTGTTGCTTCTTCACAAAAAATTACAGTTTTATATCTTTATGTTTGAAGCCTGAAATGTGGCAAAAGGTCGAAATGTTCAAGGGGGCCGAATACTTTCGCAAAGGCACTGTATATATATGTTGCAGAAGTAGCTTTGAGGAAATATGCAATTGAAATGTAGCAATAATATGAGAAGAATCCCACTCATTGCTTTGAGATTCCTGTATAATTAATACAGAATCTTTGTTCAATTTTCAGGATTTTACTCAGGATCACCACTTACTCCATCCATCCATCCATTTTCATATATTAAATATCTAGATGTGTTTATTATGTTTCTAAAAAATGTTATTGTATATTGTTTGGTATTCCCTAAGAGCTAAGGACCATGTGAAAATTATGCAGCAACGACCAAGTTATTCTGGGATTGTGACAATGAGTTATACAACTATAAAGAATTGTTTCACTGTAAAATGTAGATTTGTTCCTTGGTAGGAATGCAGCCAACAGTGTTAATTTAACTGAGAAAGCAGGATGTCTTTGAAATACAAGGTATGTAACCCAAGGCCAGCATGACCAAATTGAGAACAACAGCCAGATATTTGTCTAAGGCCTTTTGTCTCAGTAAGAAGTAAGAAATACCAAAGCCATTTGGGCCTCAGAGAGAGATAAACATATAGAATGCCTAGGCAAGCTTGCACCATTTAGCCAGTACTATTTATGTTGCAGCCATTAGTGAGATTCAAACAAATGCTATCTATTTGGGCCAATAAGAAATCAGTATTAAGTTTTCCAGGGTTGCCAACTTTGGGACGTTGCGTGGCGTGAGATTCGGTAATATTTCAGTGAACGCGCGCGCGGAGAAGACTTTTGTTAACCCTAACCCTAATTTTAGAAATGTCAGTCCTTGTTTACTATAATATAAACCCTAATTTATGCAAAAAAACAACTAATAGAATGGAGACGCTTATTTTTTTTACTGCTGAAAGCGTGAGAATCACGCCAGATGCGTGAGAGTTGGCAACCCTGGGTTTCTGTTGTGAAATCATTCTCTGTATAAAATAAATGTTATCTGATTATTGTCAACTTTATCTGCAGAGAGAGCTTGGCTTTAAGACATTAAAGTCGATGCTCCATTCTACACATTCTCCAGACACATTCATTTGATGAGTAAATGCATTAAAATACACAACACTTTGAATGTGATATGGTTGTTGGTGCCAGAGTGGCTGCTTTGAGTATTTCAAAAATTGCTGATTTACTGGGATGGATAAACCTTTGCATAGCAGAGGAGGCTACAAAAACTGAGGCTAAGTTGTGTTTTCCATAGACTTCCCAAAAAAATGTTAAATGAAAAAATGAAGAAATTGTAACTATAGGGGAGACATGCCAATATGAATACTTTTACATTGAATGCGTGGTGTGAAATTCTGAGATAATAGTTTCATAAGTCATATGAAACTGGTTTCATAGGCCTAACTTTACAATGCCCTGTTTAATAATTTGTGGAAACTAAATAATGGATACCATTTGGATTCAGTCCACTGAACACGTCAGATTTTAGTGCACGTTACTTTTTACCGCATATATGCATCCGCATAATGCGGACTTGAAACACAATTGCTTCAGCAAGGCAAGATGTCCACTGAACACGTCGAATGCATTGCATTGCACCGGAAGTCATTCATTGTCAATGGAGAGATCCGCAGGGATCCGTTTGCCTTGCGAGCTTGCGATACGGTGCGCTCTGTGTGTCGCAAACGTTCAAATTATTCAACTTGTGCGTTGCGACCCTGTGCTGTTGTACAACCGGAAGTTGAAGTTCCCACTGGAACGAGTAGCACAACACGAGGTTAACGGTCTTGCCTTGCTGAAGCAATTGTGTTTCAAGTCCGCACTATGCAGATGCATATATCCAGTAAAAAGTAACGTGCTCTAAAATCTGACGTGTTCAGTGGACATCCGGCCTAATTAACCGAAACGCATCTGTGGAGGGAAAAGTCCCATATGCGTCAGGTGCAAGATAGGAATGATACATGCGTTTGTGTAAAAAGTAAATTGCGCTGGGTGTAAGATAGGGCCCTAAGTGTCTTAGTCACTCCCCAGGGAGGTCTCAGGCTACTACTATGAAAAAGTCTAATAAATGCTAGTAAGCTAAAGGGGTGTTGAACAGAGATGACATTAACTGCAAAGGCAAGAAGTTTTCTTTCATTTAATTACCCTGAAAATACAACCGTTAAGTTTCTGCTATTTCGGTTCAGTTAGGAGCAGAAAAATGTGAACAAAACTCCAACTAAAATGCTTTGGTTCCAGCCAGTTGACAGGAACTTAAACACCCCACAGCCATGCTGCTGACCTGCTATTGCTTTCATAGGGTAATACCACTGCTCTAAGGCTATTCTGGCTGATGGGATTGTTGCTTACCAATCAACAGGCAGCTATTTCAGAAGGTTTGCATGTTAATGGGCAATCAGTGTGAATCAGTCCATATAATGAGATATAGAGAGACGGCTGAGTCAGCGTCATCTTGATCATTTAGATCATTTTACCCTACATTCTTGCATGCAACAACGTAACTGGTCTTGTTGACGTCAGCTTATTGACACTTATTAGCAGATTTATCTTTCACAGTTCCAAAACCACTTATTGAATCTGCAGAACAAATTAACTCTGACATAGTCCATTTGAGTGGCTATGACGTCATGTTGGAAAGCATCACTAGATTCCAGTCACTCTAAAGTGCCGTCTAAGTCTCCCCAGAGGTTTGTTTGCGTCTCTTAGAAGTCTGACAAACCTCTAACAAAGAAATATCAAGGTTTGGGATAATTACAGGGAAGGATAGGTGGGAAAAGATTTTTAGTGTTACTATCAGGAAGTAGTTACTACTTGTCACATTGTAAATAACGACCAGTCATTGAGTACTCTTCAGGGACTAACGAAAGCCTTTAAACAGGCTTTAGACTGCTTTCCCCCGTTACCATCTCTAACATTACATTTCAAACAGGAAAAGAGGACAACAGCTGGAAAGTTTGTTTTTCCCAGACTGTGTAATGTAGGCTACAGGAAGAATAATAGAACAAGACAGCAAAAGGCTCATCATATTTTTTCTTGGAAGTGGCAGGGATTCTGCAGTTCAGATGTTCATCATCACCGTGAGTCAACGGGGCTAGAGGAAGGCCGTGGTTAAATCCCAGGGAATCTCAACTTCATCCCCAAATATGCATTTGCTCACGTTCTATTCAGTGGTTTGAAAGAAAAACATAACAGTGGAATATAAAAACTCCATGCAAGCTCGTTCCGATGACGCCGAAAATCTGTGATATTGACAGAGTTGGGTTTTAGAAATTTCGTCCACACAAAATATATTTGTGTATATGATGCGATATAAAAAAATACACTGAATGATGAAACTCATGTAATACATACTACACAAGGGTTAAGGTTAGGTAGAGTTAATGTTAGGCATGACATTACTGACATTATGGTAAAACATGACATTACAGATGTTAAGTTTAGGCATGATATTACTGAGGATAAGGTTAAGCATGATGTAATGTTATCATTACAACAAAAAACGACACAAATGGGAATTGCACTGGAATGTCAATCATGCTGGAATGGAGGAAAAAAAACAATGCTTTAATCAGGATTTTAACTCGCCAGTACCAGGGTGAATATCATGCATCACCATACACCATATCAGACCTTCGCCCTAACAAAAACTCATGCTATTTAACACAGACTCCCACTCTCGCAGTGACACAAAGGTTGAGGTAGCCAATCAAATGCCTTCAACAAACACTGGAAGAAAGTTTTGTCACCTATACAAAAACATAATCATTTTTTGTCTACATGTCACAATTTCCTAGTAAGCAATTTCACAAAAATCCTGTGATACTGGGCCGATGATACATGTGCAATGATTTGGTATTTTGTCAAAAACTTTATTAAGTAATGTCTGCTCAAGCTTCACATGTGTTTTTGTAATACATAATTCTAGGAATTAACTGGCACTTTATATTCTTTCACACATTTTCACAATACCACATATTCATTTTGCAAATTGGTATATTTGATACAAACAATAACAAATTGACAATGTGAACTCTGACAGACTGTATACAAATAAAACAAAAAAAAGTAAATCGGACATTAACAGCATCTCTGACCACATCTGTAATAACTGTCCACAAACTGTTTTGTACTTTGTGGTACATTAGTCATTAATGCTCAAGCCTAGAAATAGACTGTAATTAACCATCAAAAAAAGGATTTGACAGCTAATAACATTTTCAGACACCAATCTAATAATGATAGTACTTTACAAATTGATTATTTGATTCTGCGCAGTCTAACTACAATCTATGTAATCTCAAATATAAACACTATATGACTCAACTAATAAAAAAGTGATTAAAATCATTAAAAGAAAATCTATAGCAGTCTTCACTATAAACTTTAGCTTTCATCGAAGGTTTGAATAATGACTGAACAAGGAGTTAATCTAGGAAGGCCCTTAGAGGAGTTTAAACTTCCTTTTTTTCAAACCTTGATTAGTGAACAATAGGTATGTAATATTCACATACAGAGTCCTTGGTCCCTATGGTTAGCAATTGTTTATTAGGATGACACACACACACACTACTCTGAACTGAAAAAGTCCTTCATGTTTATTAGGATGACACACACACACTACTCTGAACTGAAAAAGTCCTTCATGTTTATTAGGATGACACACACACACTACTCTGAACTGAAAAAGTCCTTCATGTTTATTAGGATGACACACACACACTACTCTGAACTGAAATAGTCCTTCATGTTCTGTGACCTGCTAATGCCTTGACTACCGTCGTTTGAAATGGTTCACTCTTAAAACTCAACCACAAATTCAGCATTCTGAACCACAGCCGATCCCTGCAAACATTTTGTTTCTTGTGTTTAATCAGCTAGCTTCAAATATCTATGTCCATTTCAGTGGTGTTTTCAATCAAAACAACATATTCTTCTGAGGGTTTTCAAAGCTTTGACTAAATATGATGTCCAGGAAATGGCTGTCAGATTTTGTGGCCATGCAAAATGACAATGACAGTGTGAGCATGCAATTAGGAGTTACTGGGTGCACATTCACATTTCTTGTGTGTGTGTGTGTGTGTGTGGGGGGGGGGGGTCATGTTTATGTATAGTTGTGGGGCCATGGCATTTCAGCAATGGCCCCACAACCATATTTATTTTTATTTTTATTTAACCTTTATTTAACCAGGTGAGTTGACTAAGAACAATTTCTTATTTACAGCAACGACCTGGGAGCAATTAGGGTAAAGTGTCTTGCCCAAGGACACAACGACATTTGGCTCAGTCGGGAATCGAACTGGCAACCTTCTGACTACAAGTCTGACTCCCTACCCACTGAGCCATCTGCGCCCAATATATAAACCTGATGAAAAGTTGGAAAATTAGACCTTGTGGGTACAAATTGCACCTTGTGGGGATGGCCCCATGAGGGAAATGGCAATTCATGCCTCGGGTTAGGTTTAGGGAAAAACATACTATTAGGTTAATATTAGGTTTAAGCATTTGTTTGGCATTATTCCAAGGTTAGGTTTAGGCAGTAATGTTAGGTAACTGAGGTTAAGGTTAGGGGATGGTTAAAGTTAGAGTAAAGGTTAGGTTTAGGGCTAGGAAATAGGGAACATGGATTTTTAGGTCAAGATTCATTTTTCAAGTCCCGACAAAGATGTGTGTGTGTGTGCGAGTGTGTGTGTGTAAAGAGAAGTCAGACCATGTGCTCATGAACAGTACGTGATCGTGTGGGGAAATTGGAGTCAGGCTCTTTGACCGTGCACAATAGATGAAAGACAATATCTAATGTCAACTGATCAGACTGTTTTTCTGAAATCCTTAGCAACTCTGCCAGTCTCTATTCTGGCAGCCATCTCACTGACCCCAACACACAACTTTCCAGAGGTTTTGAATTAGACACAGGCAGCATGGACACACACAAAAACACAGACCTTTAAGTTTTACTACCCTTGTGGGGACTTAGGAAGAAATCTGAACTAAAATCAATCAAATTTATTTATAAAGCCCTTTTTTTACAACAGCAGTTGTCAAAAAGTGCTTTGACAGACACCCGGCACGAGACCCCCAAAAGCAAGCTACACAAGTGATGCACAGTGGCTAGGAAAAACATCCTAGTAGGTGGGACCTGGGAAGAAAATTAGAGAGAGGCCAGATTCAAGGGGGTGGCCAGTCCTCTTCTGGGTGTACCGGGTGGGGGATCTGAAGGTACACAGCCCATTGTAATAAGGTCACTTTGTTTATCAAATCTTATTCATTAACCCTCAAGGGTTATTGTTTTTGCATGTTCAGACCTCATTTCCTACTTTGTATTTTAGCATTATCCAGAATTGTCTTTCTGTCAAAGTTTGATTCCTGAGCTTCCTTGACTGGCTCAGTTACTAATCTGCACATATTGTACTGTGTACATAAGGCATAATGCATGTAGTGTGTGGACTGCTGTCCAAAAAATATCAACACTGCAGGTTCAAATTTTTATTAAATCTTAGTCATTTAGCAGACGCACTTATCCAGATGAGTGCATGCCTTTAAGAGAAACTAGGTGAAACATCTCCTGGAAGCAGTAAAATCCCTGCTTTGCAGTACAGCTGCGTCATTGCGGCTATGAGTTCATGTCTTGGTCACTGGTAAATTCCCTGTTTGATAGGCATTGGCTTAATCGGCTTAGTTTGCTCAAAATATCATCTCCAACAATATCTTCCCCACTTAAGTTCCAATGGCTACATTAACATTTTACTGTACTGAGCTCTCAATACAAAGTTGGCAGAACAAGCAATTACTGCTTCAGTAAAACATATTTATGGGGATAAAGTGACTAGTTTATTGAATGACAATTGCTTTTAGTTTCGCCAGCTACTCTTTAGCTTCTCTTTTGTGATATAAAGTGGTTGGGCGTACAGGACGTATTTGTTGCTATTATCAAACATTACCCTCCATTTGGATAAATATATCACAGTAAATAAATCAAAAATGATAAATTCTTAGCCTAGTAAGATCGCTCACACAGAATGAAACAGTCACTCCTACTAACAGTTGTCAGCAAAGGTTTGGACACCACTGGAAAACAAAATGTTACAATGAATCATTCTGTGAATGGAAGTTTACCTGACCTCTACATGTTACAAAGTGAAACATGCCACCTTCAAAATATAATACAGGCCAGGGTTATGATTTATTTTCACTATTACATACATTATAGATTCAAATAAAAAAATCAACATGAGACTTAGAAATGTTTGGGCAACCTAATTTCTTCTTAAAAAGATGATTACTAAGGCCCAGATAGTTTGATTGAATCAATAGGACTTCCATTACTCAAGTGAAGTCAATTCCAGTGTGTACCTATTACTAAAAAGTAACTCCATAACTTCTAATCTGTCAGACTGTCAGCATTGTTCTGCCTAGTTTCAACAACTACAGCAAATGTCTATTTTTATGTCTGATTGACATTCACAAAGCAGGAAATATTTTAAAAAAGAAACCTCAACGCTTCCAGATTCCAATTTCAACTGACAGAAACATTGTCAAGAAATTTCATTTAACTAACAGTTCAAGGCAAAGCATGATCTGGAAGACCTAAAGAAATATCATACAGACTTGCATGAAAACTGGTGAAAAATCTTCACATCAGGACCCAGAGGTCACTGCAAAGGACTTTCAGAACAGTTTAACTGACACTGTAGTTTAGTTGTTCACAGGTCTACAGTACAGCACACCTTACACAACAAGGATCTGCATCGGAGAGTTGAAGTGTAATGAAGAGGGGCTTCAACTAAAAAGAAAGTTCTTACAAGCTAATGTCCAGTCAGTCAGGCAACTGAAGCTATAATCAGCTTGGATAAGTCAATGATCCAAAACATACCCCAAAGTCAATCATGAAATATTAACAAGAAGGACAAAGGCTTTAGAACGGAGTTCTGCAAGGAAGAGTGGGAATAAATTTGAATGTAAAAAAAAGACTTGTAGCTAACTACAGAAAACTTCTGGAAGCAGCATAGCGCCCTGTATTCCACTACTGGTTTGCTTCTAAAGCTAAGCAGGGTCAGGCCTGGTCCTGGAGCGGAGACCAATGCTGCTAGAAGTGCTGTTCCTGGTCCTTGGAAAAACCTATATAAGTCAAATTAATTATTATATCTGCAAAACTCACCCAATGAAAATATTTGACTTGTGCAGTTCCAGTTCCTTAATGACAAGATTTTAAACAAACTGACACATCTGAAATAATTCAGACAAGCTGACTAAAAAGAACACTGACTGGAGGAAATAAATCAATAAGTATGGGAAAACCGTAACAAATTACGATAAAGTAGGTCTTTGATCAAAGTGTACAAACTAAAGTAGTCAATACTTGCTATTCTATTCCTACTTTGTAATGACGCTATTAGCTTTACAGTCATACTTTGTCCATTAGAAGTTGTACTGTCCCCATAGGAATTCCATTAAATCTGCGTAATACAGTGACACATTTGGCAGGGTTCCTGTCTCAAAAGGGAGTGTAGCTGCCTCTCAGGCATAGCCTAAAAATTACCAGTAGCAGGAAATAATCAATCAATAGAATTATTTCAGAAACTGTGGCAAAGCAGAAAAGAGGACGCATAATGTTGCCATGCTGGCTATGTTTTTACATTTTTACTACTAATGGTTAAGACAGATGAAGGGAAAGCTGTGTATTCAGCAACAATGGATTGTGATGAACCATAGAGTAATAAGTCATGTCATATCCCCAAAGTCTCTCTTTAAAATGTCAGGCTTGTAGGCTCTCTCATTCTTTTGTGATCCTCTTTCCCAGACTATGTTCTCGCTCTTGTGAGAAAAAAACAACATGCTTAATGGAAATCACCACTGAAAGCTTTTTTCAAATCAGGTTGTCTTAATCTGTGCTGGGAAACAGCCACTACAACCAGGAAAGGCAGATTTTATTTTTTGAGCCCAAATTTCTCATTTAATTTGCTAGGGATTCAGTTGTTTATTAAATGACCAAAATGTAAATGTAATGTAGTGAGTCCCTGCAATGTTAAGGCGTGCAGTCTTTTCAAATGACAAACATCATGAGGCTTGTTTACACGACCCCTGACATAAACGCAGGAAGGGTCAAACCTATATATATATATATATATATGTGTGCATATATGACTATGATGGGACAGTTTAGGTCTCACTGGGCCATTTCTGAGGGAAATGCAACCAGTACCACATAAGGAAGAAAATAAAAAAGACTAAACAGGAAATTCGATTTTCTCCAGCAAATTTGAGTTCAGTGTTAACAAGGTTTTGCTTGCAGGTCATTAAAGGGATACTACTGTGTTTAAGTATGTGTCAAAGACTGAGATAGGAGCAGAATGAGAGTGTGTGCATGCATCCTAAACTTTGGAAACACAGGATTTCAACATCTACACACTTGGCTGAAGTAACACTCACAAATCTGTGGCCTTTAATCTTAATTAGCTTGTCATGTCCATATAGCACTAGCACAAACAATCTGGTGGTGTCCTTTCAGAAAATAATTTCACGGAACAACCAGCATGTTTTTTGGATGAGACAAGGTTTCTTTAAAGCCACAATCGTGTAAATGTTTTCACTGCAGTAGCAACACTGGTCTCAACAGGCTGAGGGATGGGGCCTTGTCAAATGGGGGAACCTTTTTTTTTCTTTCTTTAGTATTAACAGAAATGAGAGGTTGACATCAAAGTTTAAACATGCGTTGAAAATATAGATTGCATACCATTACTTATCAAAAACATAACAGATTCATACCTTATGTTTGGAGTTCAATACATTAAAGTATCAATCATATCATCAATTGAAATTTGTCTTTTTTTGCACAATGAAAATACTTTAGAAATTGTAAAATGTCCTGTACATTTACATTTTTTTTAAATATAATACAAATTAAAAGTTGATCAATTATTTAAATTGTGTGGTTGACCTATTTTTTCATACAACTCTGTAATTATATGGAAACATATGGATTATGGCTATAATGTTAGGATCCTTATATTCAACATTATGTTGAGTTATTGTTAAATACCCACTGCATTTTCAATGCATCATGACTTGCTGTAGCCTATCAAATACAAAATATAAGCCTGTTTAACTCCAACCATTAAAATTTAATTGTATAGCCGGTAGCCATGGGAAGAATAACCCCACTGCTAGACACATCCTGTAGCTTTTTAAGAAAACACAGATGGGGTGCCCTTCTGTTGTTCAAATTAAAAGAGTCTTGTTTTAAAGAGCTTCAACACACACCACACACCAGTCTATGATTAACTTTAACAATGTACTCTAGGCAAGACCAGAACAATACATTTCTTTTCCATTCTGGAATAAATTTGGGAATAGTGGACAAAATTGCCACTTTCCAATCAGATCGACCGCATGGCTTTGACACTAATGAGATCTCAGAATGGAGAGATATCTTTAATGATCAAATACAAAATACATTATATGATATGCAACAGATCTACTCACTGAGTAGATTTTAGTACATAATTAAAAGAAAAGGCACAATATTTTCTGAAGACACTTGTACTATGTCTGGATAGTAACATTTCCTAATCTATGAATAAGGAGAAACTGTAATCCATGGATATATTGGAATTTAAACACATTCAACTTCCACAGTGAGAAATTAATCAAACACTAACCCAACAGTGGGAAACTCATCCATTGCTAACCCAACAGTGGGAAACACATCCAATGCTAACACACTGGTGAGAAACTTATCCAACACTGTTATAGAACCATCAAATTTTTCCAGATTTTTGACCAATGTCACATTAGGCTGGTAACATTCCCAATAACTTGGCAAATCTAACAAAATAAAACATAAGACATAAAAAATATACATATTTTGTGTAAAAAACTTATTACAGGATAGCTACTACGTTTGGGGTTAGCCAGGCTGTGTAAGCCTAGGCCACCTCAACAATGCTTTAAAACAATTTGTCTGTTTTGTAAGTGTTTATTTGCTTGGAAAAACACTATATAACTTAACAATGATAATTAACAGAGTTAACAGTAATAAGAATTTCCTGTTTTGACCAAAAGGTATGTGTCAAACCCCTTCTAATGAGTATGATTTATGGTTTGGAGCTGTTTTTCAGAGTTTGGGCTAGGCCCCTTAGTTCCAGTGGAGGGTAATTTTAATGCTACAAGACACAGAGATATTTTAAACAATTGGGTGCTACCAATTTTGTGCAACAGTTTGAGGAATGTCCTTTCCAGTTCCATTGTGACTTGGTCCCTGTGCACAAAGCAGGGTCCATAAAGACAGGGTTTGACGAGTTTGGTGTGGAGGAACTCGAGTGGCCTGCACAAAGCCCTAGCCTCAACCCCACTGAACACTTTTGGGATGAATTGAAATGGCAAATGTGAGCCAGGCCTTCTCATTAACATACCAGATTACCCTTCTGCCTCAATTCACCAGATTATTACTACAGCTAATCAGCCAGCTAGTAGTATCTGCCAGCTACCTAGCTCAGCTAACAAGCCACAACCATGCTTCTAAGTTCGGTATATAGTACACCATTGTTGCTGAGCTAGCAACTAAATGAGTTAGCTTACCTCTTGGCTAGCTGGGGATCTTTGCTAACAACTTGGCTCTTCCCCTAGCTCTGGACCCAGTTCTGCAGATTCATCTGGACTGCCCCGCTGATGGGATCCTTCAATGCAGCCCTTCAGCATGCCTTCTGACGCAATGTTGCCGATGAGATTCGTCTACTAGTCTCCTACCCGGACTAGCGAGCCCGCTAGCAATAGCCTGTTAAGACGTGACACCCATTCAAGCTACCAAGCTGAATCTGGGACTTCTCTACACTCTACTCACTGGATTACAGTTGGTAGAGAAAATAATCACCCCCCCATAAAATAATCATATTTTGTTGCTTTGCAGCCTGAAATGAAGACAGACAGGTACCCTGGAAGAATATCGACCTTATCCCATAAGTAGAGGATACCTGGGCATTTTTTAAGAATGCTTTTCTTGCCATTTTAAATAAGCACGCCCCTTTCAAAAAGTTTAGATCTAAGATTAGATATAGCCTGTGGTTCACTCCAGAATTCACCGCCCTTAGCCAGCATAAAAACATTCTGTGGTGTACCGCTGTAGCCTAGAACAATCCCCATGACCTACAACTCTTCAAGGAAACCAGGAACCAGTACACACAGACAGTTAGGAATGTTTAGGCCTGCTTTTTCAAACAGATATTTGCTTCCTGCGGCACAAATTCTAAAAGGTTCTGGGATACAGTAAAGTCCATGTGGAATAAGAACACCTCCGCCCAGCTGCCCACAGCTCTAAAGCTAGATAATACTGTCACCAATAATAAGTCATCCACAGTTGAGAACTTCACAAAGCATTTTGCTATGGCAGGTCATGATTTTTTAATCTGGCAACCCCTACCCTAACTAACAGCCCTTCACCCTCTGCAGCATCAACCCAAAGCCCCACAAGTTTCTCCTTTGCCCATATCCAGACAGCCGATATTCTGAGGGAGCTACAGAATCTCAATCCCTTCAAATCTGCTATACTAGACAATCTATACCCTTTCTTTCTAAAACGGTCTGCGGTAATTATCGCTACTCCTATCACCAGCCTTTTTCAAAGTCTTTTGATTAATCTGAGATCCCTAAAGATTGGAAAGATGATGCAGTAATCCCTCTATTCAAAGAGGGGGACAGTTTAGACCCAAACTGTTACAGAACGATCTCCATCCTGCCCTGCTTCTTAAAGGTATTCGAAAGCCTTATTAACAAACAAATTATCAATCATTTCGAATCCCACCGCAGCCTCTCTGACATGCAATCTGGATTCCGAGCCAGTCGTGGGTGCACCTCAGCCACACTCAAAGTCCTAAGCAACATTATAATTGCAACAAATCAAAGACACTACTGTGCAGCAGTTTTCATTGACCTGGCCAAGTCCTTTGACTCTATAAATCACAACATCCGTGTAGGCAGATTAGAGCCTGGGTTTTTTTAACATGAGTGCAGTCAATAGCACTGATACCTTTGGGAAACTGGACATATAGCAGCAAATTGTGCTTTTGTGCCTGTTCACCCGCTGTGTACGGAAACTTAATGTAGGCTAATTATTCGACAAGCCTATTATATCTAACACGTCTGGCCTAACACGTCTGGCCTAACCAGAAATCCTGTTATTATGAAAGGCGCCACTAAATAAAAGGCACTATTAGGCTATTATTATTATCTTCTAACAGCGCAAGATCAGCCATTGTGCTTCAATACGCATTGTGATGGAATGGCTTTTTATAACCATCCATTTGACTGTAGCTATCTGATAATCTACAGATGTCGGTATTAATCTAATTGTAAATGGGAAATAGTTTTGCGTACATTCAATTTTTTGCACATTTCAAAATGGTTAAGACATGCGTCACGATGAACACATTTAAAAATGAAACGAACTAAACGCATATAAATGAACATTATGATTCAGTAGCTGATGACGACAAATACTATGAAAACTACTTTACCCAATGGACAATAATGACTATCTATTTATTTATCTATCATCATCTATTTGTCTTTCTTGACAAGAATATCAGTTTTAAACATGATTTTGTTGTTTACCGTATTATTTATGAGAATGAATTACATAACATGGCAATATAAAAACAGAACATATTTGATTGTTCATTTTGCAAATGTGTCTTGACCACAGAAATACCTTGGCGCCTCTGTGAACATTGCAACACTGAACTCTGTCATACACAGTATTTTGACCACAGAAATCGCTATTTCAAAAATGTTGTTTAATAACAACAAGTTAATAATAAGTTGAATAACAACAATAGTCCAGATTGAGGCAATTTCAGAAGAACCAACATCTTCATATGCCATGGACATGTGAATATGGTGCTGAATTTGCCAGTGTTTTAATTGTTAATGTTGTGTCAAAAGGTACTGTACATCCGGACAGACATTTTTACAGGAAGCCAACAGAAGTTTGGAGCTTTCAGAGAACAGACACATCATACCCAGCATAATTTCTGCCTGTTGAGCGAATTGTTGGTAGATGTGTGGTTAACACATGCACTGTGCATTTAAACAAGACCAAAGAAAAGGTTACTGTAGTCATGCCAATATGGACAGTGGTTGAGCTCTAGGAGACTGTGATATTGTTTGCATGGAATGCACATTTTACCTTTGTGGAAAAGCCTGATTTTAATTGTTGAAATGAATTGTTTTTGTATCTTTTTTTAAATAAATACATTAAATCTAAAATTTAAGAATCTATAATTAGGCTATACTGAAGCGGATCTATTTATACTAGAGATTTTCTTAAATTGAAGTTAATAACTTTTAGATAAATGTTACCTGGTGTAAAACTCCCCCTGCTACCCTGATTTGCATTTGAATAGCTCACAGCATTTTCATTTACATGTTAAAGCCTCCCCTAGAATTAGAAGGAGGAGGGTCATGGGGGGACAACTGCCAAGCAAGGCCCACGTCAATTTCCGACAATTCGCAGCAGTTTCCGGTGTTGCCTGCAAATTGCCGTGTGCAGTCGTAAACCTGAAATTCCATGACAAACTACAGTGCCGCTTACTGATGAAAATCCCACTTTAATTAAGACCAAGTGGATATCTGCAGTTTGAACACTCACAATATTAGATTGACTACCTGTTTACTGACCTATATTGCAAAACTAAAACAAATTGCTGTAGTATTTTTAACTGGCAATTTCTTATCATGGTTGAAATTTACTTTGGTGCCAAATGTTGAAAAAGCATTTCACCAGATATCCGTCTTACCTTCAAGAATGTGTATTTTAAGCATTGTTCATCTGCAGAATAGTTTTTGAGTCTTGTAAAAGACTTCAAATAATTCATAAAGTTTTTGTTGTGCTATTAAAACATACCATATAAATGACAGAGAAAAACAAACAAACTAAATGAAAGGGCAAAGAGACTATAGTGGAAACAGATTGTGCACTATAGAGTTCTCCTCATTTTGTAAAAACTTTCCAGTTGCACTGACTCATTCTAAACTGTTGTTCATGCATGTTGAAGCATTGTGAAAGGCTGCTGCCTGCTGTTCATTACCTAACAGTCACCACAACAAACTGGTGTTAAGTGTTTACTGGACTTGCTGCATAATGTTTACCATGATTTTATCAAGTAATTTGAATGCAAATGGAAACTCTGCGTAATTAGGGTTAACTACCGTACTTGGGGACAGAATATTTTCAACCTTGATGGTTTGGTGATTTGATCTCGTAAACCTTCTACATCTATGTTGTAATAAAAAGCTTCCACAGCATAACACAAGGTCTTTATGCTCTTCCTAAATAAGCCACTCTAGTGTTAAAGGCCAGGATATTGGAAAATAAAACACTCGGCAAGTAAATTTTTTTTTATTTAACCTTTATTTAACCAGGTAAGTTGAATAAGAACAATTTCTTATTTACAGCAACGACCTGGGAGCAATTAGGGTAAAGTGTCTTGCCCAAGGACACAACAACATTTGGCTCAGTCGTGGTTTTTAAAAAACTCCTGGGGACCCCTGGACGTTTCATGTTTTTGTAGCCCTGAACTACCGGTAGCTCACTTGTATCAAGCAGCCAAGGCCTCTATAATTAGTTGACAAGTTGATTCAGGTTTGCCACCTCTAGGATAAAACCTCTGGGATCTTATACCTGCAATGGCTGGTCATCCCAGGACACGTTTGGGAACTTTTGCAACTAGGGTGTTGTGTTGAAGCATGTTTCAGCGCATTCTGTTGTTTCTTCAATTTCTTCCTCATGCCTTCTCTTCTTACCGTTTTCTCAAATCTGGCATTCATGGTACAGTAGGCTCACCATTTGGTTATGGTTGAAGGGAACACTGCATTGATCATGCTACACTCCACCTGTGTCTGGTATGATAATAAACTCTTTACTTGTGTAGTAGATCAGTGGTTGCAGCGTATATACAGCATCATGTTTAATAGCTGTGCTAACTAAAACCAAGCATGAGTAATAGGTTGTCATTCATGTTCATTTTTATTCTGCTAATTGGGAGTTATAAGTTTTAATATGTCCACTGGGTGTTGTTCAAATGATCAATAATAATATTTTATTGGAACAGCAAAGAGGTATGCTAAGAGGCCAAGCCTGACTAGCAGGCCCAAACACTCTCTAAACCCATAGTCTCTACATTCTAACTGATTCAGTGCATTTCTAATCTACTTAAGATGCTACCTGTTCTCCAAATTTCAGGGACCAGGGCTCTGGGCCACCTACAGCTCAGAGTGCTGAGCTACCGGTGGCTTGGTCGTGGGGGACTCATTGGAGTTTTGTGCCCCATGTAGAAATTGTCTTTCACTGCTACTGCAAATACCTCTTTGGGTATCTCGGTTTTCCTTGTGTTCCCTCTCACTCAAGCTTGATTTGGTCTTGGGACTCCTCTGGGATGCGTAGCCAGGCACCTCCTGGTCCATGACTCCAAGAAAGTCAAAGAAAGGCACGGGGGGCTCCCATTTCTCTTCCCCGATCACACCTGGAGGACAGATTGGCAAAGAGAGTGAAACAGGAGTGGGAGAGAAGAGAGTGAGCAAAAGGTCAAGGGGAGGAGTGCGTGTTATCTGACAGGTCCGTGAATCAATATTCAATGCTTTAAAAGGCTAATGACTACTACAGGTCAGGACCTGTTCCCAAAGCACCACAACCAAAGAATAAAATAACATAACAGGTCCAAGAGACAAATCAGTCAATTAATCGTCCATGAACGATGCTTGGAATGCAGTGATAGTGAGGACAATCCACATTTAGCAGAAGGAGTGTTATCGCAGTTAATCAGTGACCCATGCACATGTCAGGTTACACAGAACACAACAAATCCTTTAGAGAGCACATATATTCAGGACAAGGCAGTCATTCCAGCAAGTGAGAAAGAAACACCAAGTAAGTTATCATTCCTGCATTGTGGTTATTTTTTATATTTGCTTTCTGGCAATAAACAGCATTTGCATAACCAAAAGTCAAAATGTTTGTTTTGGGGCAACATGAACTGTTAGTGGATCTTAGTCAGAAAGAATATTTCCCTTAATGGAGTGATACTAAATGTTAAAGCTTAACCAGGGAACCTAAATTCAGAAGGACGGGCACATATTAATGTCTAGATTAGTGTGAATGGAATGGAACAAATAAAATTCAGTATTAGATATTATTCCATTTACACTAGTCCAGACATTAATGTGCCCATCCTCAATTAGTGTTCAACAGTTCCCGCTGAGCTCAAAATACCTAATTTGCCAATGTGGCAATTGTACACCTGGCCTACAGCTGAAAAAAGCTTTAGCCATTTGGAATAATTATATACAGGTACACAGCAAATTTGCCAGTGTTAACTTAACACTGGAGAATTTGCTGTGTAGGTCTGGAAATAATTAAGATACTAACACAAGTTTAATTATTTTGGCTGTTTACCAAACTATATTCAAGTTACAGTTAAATAATTAACATGGTTTTAAAGTGAAGTCTCTTGTCTTAGGAATTACAGCTCTTTAATATGTAGCCCCTCTTTTCCAAGGGACCAAAAGTAATTGGACAATTCACTCAAAAGCTTTTTCCTGGACAGGTGTGGGCCATTTCTTCATTAATTCCTCATCAGTTAAGCAGGCAAAAGGCCCATTTCACAACCTAAGTGAAGAACACATTGTTTTTGTTCAATCCCTTAAATGAAAGCTGAAAGTCTGCACTTCAATTGCATCTTAGTTGTTTCATTAAATTCCATTGTGGTGGCATACAAAATTGTGTCACAAATATTTCTGTCCAAATATTCCCTGAAATGTTTTGTTCAGCAAGTCTACATTTCCATATTGAATATTCTGCTAATATTAAATTTATAGCCTACTGTACGCAACACTGAGCAGACAGTTCACTCTTTGTGGCTAGACAACATGGAGCCTTCTAATGTCAAACAAAGTTGATGACCCCTATTTTGCAACAACAACAACAGTACTGTTTTCTTTCATAGATGCAGATGGAACACTAGGGGGAAAGGGAAGAGGTTTTCAACTGGGTAATCTATTATTACTGTCCAATCAGCAATATACAGTTATCTCCATAGGTATTTAGCCTCACAATGCTGTCTGAAAGCACAAACTGTCCTTCACACTCCACTGATCAGTCTGCCAGTGCATAACAGGGTTACCATTAGACTTGGTAAGCTTCTACTTTGTCAAAACAGCAAAACTTGATGAACTAATGTTTTAGGTGTGGACAAGTATGAAAACCACATGAAAATGTGTCACATTCATCACATGCACCTTTTTCCCCACACAAGGCTGATATCCATGTAGCATTTGAATGCTAGCTTGCTGTATTATGTGGCATTGCTTTAAGCTCCCTAAATTTGATTTTGGATTATGCCTTCTGATACCAAATGCTTTGTTCAAAGGCAAGTGAACAGTCTAGAGATTCACAGCTCTTTTATGTGTAACAGGCAATACAAGCGTAAAAACATCTGATCAATAATATAGGGATGGAACTCTGGAATTGCTCTTACTCTTAGTTGGTGAAACAAATTATTTCAAACTGACAGAAATAAATGAGACTGTCTGTACTCCTAGCACATTTTTGTAAAGAATAAAACAGAGACACAAATGTGGCACAGACAGTCAGGGCTCAAATTCGGGTCACAAGCGAGCAATTTAGATCAAGTGAATGGAGCTACACTGCTACAACACACTCTGGCATGCCTCATCTTTCAATCGTATTTTCATATGTCTTGAGGATACAGCAAATATAGTAATTTTGACTTTACTGTGCTAATACATACAGTAAATTCTAAGTTTTTAATATATAGCTGGATTGTGTGGAAGTTCACCAATTCATCTCTAAACATGAAATGGAATACTTTGAAAAACACCAAAAACAATTACATTCAACAATAAATAGGTAATTTAACATGCATTTTAATTGCAACAGTTGAAGTCAGAAATGTACACTTTAGCCAAAGACATTAAAACTCAGATGTTCACAATTCCTGAGATGTTCACAATTCCTGACATTCAATCCTAGTAAAAATTCAGTTAGGATCACCAACTTATTTTAACAATGTGAAATGTAAAAATAATAGCAGAGAGAATACCCATATTATGTTGGGAATACTTTGGTAAACCGCTGTCAGTCATTACCATTCACAGATGCAAGTTAAGGCTTTACTATGCAAAGCGGAAACCGTACATAAACACTGGAATCGTGTTTTATGCTGCACGAGTCAACATTTAAAATAGTTTTTGGACAAAACAGACATTGTGTTCTCCGGGCCAAAGAGAAAAAGGACCATCCAAGCTGTTCAGCATCAGGTACAAAAGCCAGCATCTGTAATGGTATGGGGGTGTATCAGTGCCCACGGCACGGGTAATTTGCACATCTGTGAGGGCACCATTAATGCAGAAAGATATGTACACATTTATGACCAACATACGCAGCCCTCCATACATCCTTGCATTTTCCAGCATGGCAACGCCAAACCACATTCTCTCAAAAATAAATTCACAAAAATCACAATGTGTTAACAATGTATTTGCAATTTAGTACAGGTTGAATTGAATTGAAATTTTCCATATTGTCCTAACTTTTTCAGAATTGGGTTTGTATGTAGATGGTGTGAACAGCAAAGGACCTAAAATAAAACCCTTTTGGAATACTACACAGCACATTTGCCAGTTTTAAACTAACAGTGTCAGTGTGGACTCAAGACACTGAACCAGTGTTAAGTGAAAAAACTGGGTAGTGTAAACAATGTGGTTTAACACAACACAGTCTAATCACTTAACACTTATAACACTGGGTAGTGTTAAACTATTTGATTAACACTGGTTCAGCAGTGTCTATGTGTCCACACTGACAGTGTTAATTTAATTTGCTGTGTAGGAAGCCAAAGTCAACACTGTCTGTTACAATGGCATTAATTTCAAGTCCACAAGCTGGTGTCCGCAGGTAATGACAGAGTGGTCAATCTCTTCATTAAGATAAAATGATCAACTGTATCAAAAGCTTTTAACATGGCGTCCGCGTGCCATAGTGGGCTAAGACAATGCCCTGCAGGACAGTCTGCTTTATGATAGTCTGTGGGACTCTGGGTTCATCCACTTTCTCCAGAGCTCCTGAATGAGGCAGTGCAAATCGCCATAGCGCTGCGCGGGATTTGAGATTAAATATTTGAATTATTTACCATGCCACGTCACTCTCCAGAAACCCCTTGTGTGCAGATCGGGCACCTGTAAATTAAATCATGGAAGTAGATGGTGAACGTAATCATCCCAACAATGACCTGACTAAAGGCTTCCGCGTTGGATGATCAGTGCGAAAAGGTGTTGCAGAGCTGCCAACAAGGCAGGGTCAGTGGGAATTGGGTGGGGAGAAAAATAGGAAATCAGGAGAAGAAAAAAGCTTTTGACAGGTCAATAAACATATTTGGATTTTTCATCTAGTGATTTGGCAATATTATTTACAACCCATGTCATAGATGTAATGGTTCTATGCCCAAGTCTATAGACAGGATGCAATTTTTTCTAACAATTTAGTTGGTTGGATATTCCATCTGGACCAGCAGTTCTGGGGGTTTAGGACTTACAGATGTGTTTAATGGTGACCATTGACAAATGCACTCCAGTTAGGTGGTCCAGAGTCCTCAATCCAACCCATTAAAGTAGCTCTTTACAGTTTCCCCATACTTCTGCTAAGCCACTTAGATTCCCTGCTTAGTTTGTATTTGTTGACTAATGCTGTTCATGCAAGATGGCGTCAGGATCTGGCATTACGAGCAGTGTGATAAAAATAGGATGGCTCGATGACGTGCTTGAAGGAAGCATGCGAGCGCCCTCGACCATAACACATCTGTCAGGGGAAATTGGACATGACCACCTGGGAGGGGAGCAAAATGGGGAAAAACTTCATTTTAAAATAAATAAAAGGTTCAAACTGCATCCAATTCCAACCAGGGCACCACAGTGGCAAGGGAAGTGTAATAGATAAAAAACGTAATTAGGTCAAAGCCAAGGATGTTACAATGGACTACAAAACCGCAGACTTAAAGGAATTATATTATTTTAAAACACAAAACAACAATGCAAACTGCATAATCTTTTCTTGCTTAGTACTGGAAGGACTCTGATTAAAACCTTGCCTGACTACAGTACCAGTCAAAAGTTTTAGGAATTTACACGTGTTTTGATAGAAATTGATACTTTCATTCAACAAGGGGGCATTGAATTGATCAGAAATTATATTTAAAACATGATCAATAATGGACGAGCTAAAGGTTTCATCACTGAAAACATGGCTGCTGAAAAAAAGTATTTCCCTTCATAAACACTAATTTCCAGGAGTGACAGACATTTTCCATCATTGTTTATGTGTTGACTATATATTTAATCAATGTTATGCAACATGAGTATCCCTGGGTGGTTTACAATGTTTGACTCTTAGTGTACATTCAACATTTCTGGGGAATGTATTGACATGTAATTTAATCAAATAATCTGAGGAGGCTACATTCATGGTAGTAATATTAAACACTTTCCATTATGTTGGAGGATATAGTTTCAGGGATTACACTGAATGCCACTCCAGACAGGCTTATTCCATTAAGTAAAATGGAGGCATTGATGGGGCCACTTACAGCCATCTTCATCATACCACACTTACAGACACTTAGAGCTGGTTTTTGGCATGTTTCTCTTAGGCCATCTTGAGGAAAATGGAAAATAAACTCAGACACTGCTACAATTCCACGGTCACAGTTGGAAATTGTGTTAATTACAGAATGGCTGATTGTAAAAGTCTGTCGATTAGCACATTTCTTTGGATCCTAGAGGCTAGAGAGATATGACAGAGACCATATTTGGCAGTGTTAAACCACAAATCAAACGGCTGGAATCAATTCAGATTGCTGGTATGAAATTGTAGATGCTCTCTCCTTATTTAAATTTTCCCCCCCACCCAATTCCCACTAACCCTGCCTTGTCAGCAGCTCCACAACTCCTTGTTCAGATGTGTGGGATGACGAGGGGTTCATCCAAACACGTCACCCAGCCGCCGATTCTATTTGCACTGCTCATTCAACATGCAATCTTTAGTCAGATCATGCACGGGATGATTACGTCTACCGAATATACCTCCGCGATTCAAATTACAGGCGTGAGATCTGGACCCCAGGAGACGCTGGAGAGCAACCAATTTGCAGGAAGTCCAGGGAAAGTCAGAGAACACATAGTCAGGCTTGAAGCAATAAATGTAAATGTGTAAATGTTCTTGTTGGTCAAATGGGTTGGTCCTATTTTCATTTCCCTGTGATAATGGACCAGGATCATTAACACAGTGTGGAGAGTAGGACACATTAGCTGTCAATGCAGAGAGGGAAGTCAATGTGTTGAAAAAGTCAATAGTTAGAGTGGGGTGGTGAGAAACACACTACTGTCGAATCATCTGAAAGCACAAGTAAATGTCATGTAGGCAGTGACATGGTGCTTTTAGAGGTTAAAGAGTATGCAAGCAACCAGGGAGTTGCTTGTACCAGGGAGTCCATACATTTACATAATGGGCCCCAACGTGAATCGGACCCACAACATCAGATTTATGCATGATGTTCTAGTCACTGTTTGGTCAAGTGAGATTTAGTCTGCCATACTAACAATTGGTGTGTATACCTCGGATTAATAGTTTTTGTGTTGAAGAGAAAGAATTTTCCTGGAGAGTGAATTATTACCATGCTTCAACACAGAGATGCAGAAATTACATCATTAAACCTAAATAGGTAGCTAGCTAAAAGCATACATTTTCCTAAGTCTAGGCAAAATTTCCTTTAAACATTTCTTAACAGAATTTCTGTTCAAATCATATCTAAATCAATTTTAAATGTAATATTATTAGAAGATGTCCTAACCGCCAACTGACATTTCAGTCTGTCGGACAACATTTTAGCTTCTTCTGATTCTGAATCAATGTAATTAATGTAAAGGAGTGATGGAACACTATGAATACAGACCCTGAGTTATGGAACACTATGAATACAGACCCTGAGTTATGGAACACTATGAATACAGACCCTGAGTTATGGAACACTATGAATACAGACCCTGAGTTATGGAACACTATGAATACAGACCCTGAGTTATGGAACACTATGAATACAGACCCTGAGTTATGGAACACTATGAATACA
>JACXGM010004575.1:0-32004 GCA_016801145.1 Umbra pygmaea | reverse complement strand
CAAAGGGCTCCCAGGTCACTGCTGTGACTGGAAATGTTGGTACCTTGTAGTCATTGGAAGGAGCGAAGCCTCTGGCCCCAGTCACTCTGACCGCCCCTCCCTCCACACCTGAAGACAACAGAAAGATCAGATAGACAGAAAGATCAGATAGACACTCAGACAGAAAGATCAGATAGACAGAAAGATCAGATAGACACTCAGAAAGATCAGATAGACACTCAGAAAGATCAGATAGACACTCAGAAAGATCAGATAGACACTCAGAAAGATCAGATAGACACTCAGAAAGATCAGATAGACACTCAGAAAGATCAGATAGACACTCAGAAAGATCAGATACACACTTAGAAAGATCAGATAGACACTCAGAAAGATCAGATAGACACTCAGAAAGATCAGATAGACACTCAGAAAGATCAGATAGACAGAAAGATCAGATAGACACTCAGAAAGATCAGATAGACAGAAAGATCAGATAGACAGAAAGATCAGATAGACACTCAGAAAGATCATATAGACAGAAAGATCAGATAGACAGAAAGATCATATAGACACTCAGATAGACAGAAAGATCAGATAGACAGAAAGATCAGATAGACACTCAGAAAGATCAGATAGACACTCAGAAAGATCAGATAGACACTCAGAAAGATCAGATAGACACTCAGAAAGATCAGATAGACACTCAGAAAGATCAGATAGACACTCAGAAAGATCAGATAGACAGAAAGATCAGATAGACACTCAGAAAGACACTCAGAAAGACATGCAGGAAGACATTCAACATGTCCATAGTTAATGTGGGTTTATCCAACACTCAGCTGTGCCATCCATCCCAATACGGAAAACACATGTTTTCCATCACTATTGCTTGTATAGACGGATGCTTTTCTGCCCTTCTACATCATACTAAGTGATGAATGTATCTTTAGTTAGTATCTTTCTCAAGTTATGATGATGCTAACTGTTTCCTACCTAATGTTGGTTAAAGCAACCATTCCATGTCTTTTTCATACGTGCAGAGCACACACAAACATTCTTATCACCTGGTAACTATGGCTTCAAAACAATTAGTAAACAGGATTTATTATTTACAATGATCTTGCAGGCACATGGGAATTTAGGGATCCATTTATTATAAATGGAATTCATAAATAAAATAAAATGCAGCAATTAAATGCATGTATTTAATTAAATGGTCGCTAGGGACGCAATGTTGGAACGGTAAACCTGTCTTTGTCCATTTTTTACTTAGTTAGATTGTAATTAAGGAAATAACACTACATAGCAACTATCACTATGAATATTCTGATCTTACAAACGTGCATTGTTACACTGCACTTAGCTACGACTGGTCTTATTTTTATTTGGTGCAACAGGTGTCAATTCTTCTCACAACATCTGTTGTAGCTATGCCTGACCTAGAATTTAAGGCCAACATTTTTATGTCCAGCTGGTGCAACCGTCCCCAGGATTGTGTGTGAGTACCTGGCACTTCAGTGATGTTGACACGAGAGAAATCACAGGTGACATCAGGGAGAAGGTATTTTTGAGGGTCGCCAATCTCGTACACCAGCTGCTCAGCAACCGTTCCAAATGACACCAGTCCTCCGGTCCGGGGTGGTTTAGACAAAACAAACGACCCATCGGCTGAACACTCCACCACTGGAAAACCGATATTATCCCTAAAAGAAGCCACGATAGTGTCAATTCTATTCAGTTCAATTTCTATATTTCTCATTTTGAAAGAAGCATTACTAGCAGCACTATTTCATGACAATTTTAGTCATTTAAAATGTGTATTATACGTATATGACATGCAATTAATCAAATAATATTTTAAACCTCCCATTTTAGCCTGGATGTGTATGAAATTATTTATATGTGCATAAACTGTAATATAAGTCGGGGGGTTTTGACTACACGGCGCACAAATTGTGACATTTCTAATTTAAGTCGGGGTTTTGACTACACGGCGCACAAACAAGACAATTTCTGGGGACCCTTTATAGCTCAGTTTTGTTTAAGTTATGTTTGGAAAGCCTTTTTCTGACGAGGCCGAGATACTACCTGGACTTGGATATGCCACCAGACCAGCAGAGATCAATGATCTGTTTGGTGATTGACCAGAATTTGCACAGCAGGCCTTCCAGGTTTTTTAAATGATACACCTGAAGTGTGTGTTGTTCTACAAGACCAAGGGAGCGTAGATCTATAGTGAACACTGACTGTGTGTTTAGAGTGTATTGCTTCCTCACCAGTCAGGAACCGTGTGCCAGTCTGTGAATATGCCACCTGTGGACTGGGCACCACATTCTATTAGATGACCTGCAAGACTGAAGCAGAACACAGAAGAAATCACACCATGCCTTTCATTAATAATTTCTTAGAACAAAAAAAAGATGATTATAATCTTTCTGTTTTATGTATGTGTGGCGTGTTGTGTGTGTGTGTATGAATGTGTGTCGTGTGGTGTGTTGTGTGTGTGGTGTGTGAGCATGGTGTATTGCGTGTGTATATACACATTCCAGCTGCTAACAGGTCATAGTTGTATTGTGTGTGTGTGTGTGTGTGTGTGTGTGTATGTATTGTGTGTGTATTGTGTGTGTGTGTATTGTGTGTGTACATCAGTGGAGGATGGTGAAACTTCATTGAGGAGGATGAGCTCAAATTTATGTCTGGACTGGGGTTTGTTGAATGGAGTTAAATATGTTAAACTCACTGTAAGATGCTATTCCAGTTACTCCATTCTAGGCATTATTATGAGCCCTTCCTTCTCAATTAAAGTCCACTGGCCTCGACTGGTATGCTCATACAAAGGAGAAACACACAGGTTAAAATGGCAATTAAAGGTTAATTTCCCACAACTGTGGCATTTTCAATTGCAATTAGTGTCTGTGTCTAAATAGTCAATGAGTTTGTTAGCTCTCACGTGGATGCACTGAGCAAGCTAGATACTGAGCCATGGGGAGCAGGAAAGAACTGTCAAAAGACCTGTGTAATAAGGTACTGGAACTGCATAAATTTGGAAAAGGATATAAAAAGATATCCAAAGCCTAGCAAATGCCAGTCATTACTGTTCAATCACTTATTAAGAAGTGGAAGATTTGGGGATTTCTTAATACCAAGCTAAGGTCAGGTAGACCAAAAAAAATTTCACCCAAAACTGCCAGAAGAATTTTTCGGTATCAAAAAATAACACTCATGTATTTGCCTGCTTACTCATGTATTCTTTAAAAAAATCTATTACCAATTCTCCAAGGGTATTGCAAACTTTTGAGCACAACTGTATGTGTATCGTGTGTACTATGTTAGTAAATATTGTGTGTGTATTTACCTTCCAGCTGCTAACTGGTCATAGTTGTCCTGTGTCCACCCAAACTGTAACATAAGAAACAACATCCATCTATTAGGACCTGTTCTGTGTATAAATTCTGTAACCCATGTTCAGATTGGTCCCAGCGTGGGCGGTGAATCAATGGAACTCTATTGACTTTCAACTAAAGTCAGCAAAGCCAGAGCGACGAATGGTTGGCGATGCGAGCACCCGTCGTAAGGTGAACAAGTTGATCAGATACTTTTGGAAAGATACCAAAAAACATGGGTACTCAATCTTTAGACACCCGTAAGTTATCATGACATCCTGAACGTAATTGGTTGAGCATCTGCTAGCGGGAGAAATATACATCCTAATTTCATTGAGATCTCCTCTTTAGCATTTCTGATCTAATTTTAAGGCACTTTGCATGGTGCTGACCAATCAGGTATTCTTTAAACGGAATGTCGTCCTTGTTGTACAAAACTTGTTGCCAACTAAAGTTATTCACCTCAAAAATCAAATATAAAATAGAAAGACAACACACCAAATTCCAAATGATTATGCAAATTGAAATTAAGTGTCATAAACATAAGATGTTTAGTTTTCAATCAAACTCATGGATGGTATTGTGTCTCCGGGCCCTTTGGATCACTGAAATCAATATCAGATACCTGTGATAATTACTTTGCCAGGTGAGCCCAATTAAAGGAAAACTACTTAAGAAGGATGCTCCACATTACTAAGCAGGACACAGGTTTCAAGCAATATTGGAAAAAATAGCATCTCTATGCTGCGGAAAAGCGTAAAACAGTGCAATGCCTTGGACAAGGTATGAAAATAATCGATATTTCACAAAAACTTAAGCGTGATCATCGTACTGTGACGAGATTTGTGGCTTATTCAGAGCATAGATGGGTTTGTGCAGATGAAGGCATAATGAGGAAGGTTACTGCCAGACAAATTCATTGGATTAAGAGAGCAGCTGCTAAAATGCCATTACAAAGCAGCAAACATGTATTTGAAGCTGCTGGTGCAGTTGTGCATAAACCTACCACTCGGCCACCCCTAACCAATGCTCACAAGCAGAATAGGTTACTGATGAGTGCCGTGCAACCCTGGATGGTCCAGATGGATGGAGTAGTGGATGGTTGCTGGATGGCCACCATGTCCCAATAAGGCTGTGATATCACAATTTCAATGGATGCAAGAATTGTGAAGGTGATATCAAAGAAGGGGTTCTATGTTAACATGTAACTTGCCCTGTTAAGATGTGTTTGATTGAAATAGCTTTTGATTTGAGTAAATATGACCTCCTAATGCTGCAAATTCAACAAATGACAATTTTCAGTTATTTACAACCTAAAATGTTTTGAAACTCTGTTGTGCATAATAATTTGGAACAGTGCATTTTGACGGTTGGTCCTTAAAAAATTATACTGACTATCATTTGCATCAAATATTTAGGAAAATCTGTCTAAAATATAATTTGCATAATAATTAGGAACATGGTGTAGTACCTATAGTTGCTTTACCTGAGCTCTACAAGGTAAAATTATGGCTGAAAGAGTCAAACGATTTGTTAGATTTCTATTCATAATATACCCCCAGTTTTGAGCTTGAGGAAATTGAATTCCCTTTCAATAATCTTTACACTGCTGTATTTATTGTGTTGTTGTTATCATTTATGTACTAATTATTTACCCCATTGCGGTGGCGCTGTTGTGAGGGAGCCAACAAATACAACTTCAGCACACACACACAAGCACACGCACACAAAAACGCACACACACACGCGCACACACGCGCAGACGCGCACACACACGCGCACACACGCGCGCGCACGCGCACACACGCGCGCACACGCGCACACACACACACGCGCACACACACACACGCGCACACACGCGCGCACACACGCGCACACACACACGCGCACACACACACGCGAGCACACACACAAGCGCACACACGCGCGCGCACACACGCACACATGCGCACACACACGCGCACAAACACACACACACAACCACACACACACAACCACACACACAACCACACACACAACCACACACACAAACACACACACAAACACACACACAAACACACACAAACACACACACACACCTACAGAGTGCATAAGAGGTCCCAGAGTAACAGCACTGTCCACACATCTCCCTGTCACTACGATGTCCGCCCCCAGAGCCAGACACCTCTGAATAGGAACAGCACTGTGGACAAAGAGACAGAAATATTGGTGGACAAAGAGGGTCTTATTTCTGATAATCAATCACACTGTCTTACCCCAGGTAGACAGTAATACTGTTGAGTCTTACCACAGGTAGACATTTGTACTGTTGAGTCTAACCCCAGGTATACATTCATTTGGTTGAGTCTTATCGCAGGTATACATTCATGCTGTCGAGTCTTACCCCAGATAGACATTCATGCTGTTGAGTCTTGCCCCAGGTAGACATTCATACTGTTGAGTCTTACCCCAGGTAGACATTCATACTGTTGAGTCTTACCCCAGGTATGCATTCATACTGTTGACAGTCTTAGGCAGCTTTGCTCTGCTCACCCCATCAGCCATCCTGAGCTCTGACAGACTGTCTTTCTGAAGAGGAAAGAGAGCAATCTTAGGATGACGGTAATGACGATGTTAATGATGATGTAATGGAAATGATGATGTGTAATGATGATGTAATCATAATGGTGATGATGGTAAAAATAATGGTAATGATGATATGTAATGATGATGTAATAAAGGTAATGATGATGATAACAATAATGGTAATGATGATGTAATAATAATGGTAATAATGATGGGTAATGATGATGTAATAATAATGGTAATGATGATGTAATAATAATGTTAATGATGATGTGTAATGATGATGTAATAATAATGGTAATGATGATGATTATAATAATGGTAATGATGATAATAACAATAATGGTAATGATGATGTAATAATAATGGTAATGATGATGGTTAATGCTGATGTAATAATAATGGTAATGATGATGTAATAATAATGGTAATGATGATGTGTAATGATGATGTAATAATAATGGTAATGATGATGGGTAATGCTGATGTAATAATAATGGTAATGATGATGTAATAATAATGGTAATGATGATGATGATGATAATAATGGTAATGATGATGGGTAATGATGATGTAATAATAATGGTAATGATGATGATGATAATAATGGTAATGTAATAATAATGGTAATGAGAGTGGGTAATGATGATGTAATAATAATGGTAATGATGATATAATAATGGTAATGATGATGATAACAATAATGGTAATGATGTAATAATAATGTAATGATGATGGGTAATGCTGATGTAATAATAATGGTAATGATGATGTAATAATAATGGTAATGGTGATGTGTAATGATGATGTGATAATAATGGTAATGATGATGATTATAATAATGGTAATGATGATGGGTAATGATGATGTAATAATAATGGTAATGATGATAGGTAATGATGATGTAATAATAATGGTAATGATGATGTAATAATAATGGAATGATGATGTAATAATAATGGTAATGTTGATAATAATGGTAATGATGATGGGTAATGATGATGTAATAATAGGGGTAATGATGATGGGTAATGATGATGTAATAAATAATGGTAATGTTGAGGGTAATGATTGTGGTAATGTTGAGGGTAATGATGATGGTAATAATAATGGTAACGATAATGTAATAGTAAGGGTAATGATGAGGGTAATGATGATGACAATGTTGATGGTAATGACTATGGTAATAATAATGGTAATGATGGTGTAATAATAATGGTAATGTTGAGGTTAATGATGGAAATAATTTTGGGTAATGATAATGTTGACAGGGAAAATGCGGAATGAAGACTAACGATAATCATAAAATTAATATTGATAACTGTAATGACGATGGATAATGAAGATACTTAATGATAATCATGATCATCATGGTAATGATGATTATGGCAATGATGATAAGAAATTGTTGGAGCTGAAACTGGGGCACAAGATTTTCACTGTACATAACATAGTCTTCTGAATGTGAAAAATAAACTTGAAACTTGAACTTAATTATGATAATAATGATGATGGTAATGATGATACATAATCAGCCAGGTGAGCTTAGGGTCATTTACCTGAGACATTAGGTCATCGCCTGTTACCACGGCAACCTTAAGGTCAAGTCCAGCTTTCTTGACCACTTCCTGTATGGCTGTGGCACACGCCATCGGGTTGACACCACCCGCATTACTGACCACACGGATACCTGGACACACGCGTGCAGACACAGTCCCCCCAAGGGATGTAATGATTAGGACTGATCCCTTTTGCGATTATACTTATTATCTTCTAAAAAAACATAAAGAAATGTTAAAATGCAAAAAAAAAAGACTTTTAGTAGTCACTGTATAAAATAGACAATAATTTTATGTCTGACCTTTCTTATGGATGTCATTGATATAGGGCGCTATGGCAACCTGGATGAAGTCTGGGGCATACCCCATATTCTAAATGAAAACAGACAATTATGTATTAAATATATATATATATATATTATAACTAACATTGATGATTATTTCCTTATTGACAAGTGGACACAGGCTTTGGTCTATATTCTTGGCTTGTGAGCTGTTGATTATTGATATAAAGCAGAGTAAAGGTTAACTGACAGGATTAAAAATGCATTTTATGATCCATTATTCATCATTACCACAGGATTGTTTTCATACTTGTTTCTGATTGGCTAGTTATGAATTCTATAATGCACATTATTTACTGATATACAGGGCAGTTATATGTCTATGGGACAGATATGAGGGAACCCTAATCATGATGTAAAATCCCAAAACACCACATAATTTAAAGACATATAAAGGACAACGTTCAAGGAGGAATGTCCACCACTGTTGCCAAAGAAACAACAACACAAGATTAAAAAACATACAGTAAGTAGAAACTACTAAAAACTACTGTGCAGAATCCATAAATAATCGGGTACCTGGTTACAATTGGGTACCGTTTTTAGCAACTAAAAATGAGAAAGCATTAGTTCACACAATAAACATGTATGTCTAAAACACGTCATTTCTACTAGTAAATGTTTGCATATGTTACTTGCTAGCCACTGGGGTAAACACCATCATTCCTTACACTTACATGAACATTTTAGTCATTTAGCTGACACTCTTATCCAGAGAGACTTACATTGAATACAGGGACATCCCCCTGGAGCAACTTAGGGTAAAGTGCCTTGCTCAAGAACACCACAAGATTTGGCACAGTCAAGAATCGAACGTTTTGACTAGGGACCAACCGATATGGATCTTTTAGTGCCGATAACAATTTTTTTAATCAGCCTTAGCCGATGACCGATACGGGCTGCCGATTTTCTTCAGCCGATATTTGGAGCCGATACTGCTTTTGCTCCCTAAATTTACCTCATAAAAACGACACAATGATGCTAACAAATGTTACAAGTCTCCATTTAAAAAAGGAACATTTATTGAACTTAAAAAACTATATTTAGGGACCTAACCAGAAGCAGAGTTATGCTGTAGCTGAGTCTGTGAAAACAAGATCGGATCTCGAGGTTGGATTTCGGTTTTGCGCTGTTAGAACAAATAATGTAATTGCTAGCCCACATAATTATAGGGAATGTAATTACACACACCCAATCCCCTCAGCCTCAGGTTCATCTTTCTGAGCCCCGGAAGTTTTTAAAGTCTGGTGATGTGCCTGGGTCAGACCCATCTGCTATCGATGGGGGGCAGAGACTGAGAACTACATGTAAACATATGCACCAAACAAGCCACTTTGAAATTTTGCTGCTTTCATGAATACAAAATTTGGGTGACACCCCCCAGACTAAAAAACAATTGGGTGACCCTCCCCTCAAAAAGAATAAAAAGACATGACCCTCCCCTACTTTCCTCCAGTGGTCCATTCCATAAATACCGAAGGGTCCCTTAACAAATTATAAAAACAGGTGAGGTACAGTAAAACAAGAAAGAACACGTAGAAAAAAAACATTTAACAAATAGTAAATACAGGTGAGGTAGAACTAGGGGCAGTGCATGGTCTGCACGTGAACTGCAGTGTCTCCAGCAACACAGAGCTACCTGTGTGGACACCTGTCTGTAAATAATGTCGGGAAAATCAATGACGATGACAATACACGTAAAAACGCAAATAACGGCTCGATATATCGGCTGACCGATAAAATCGGTCTATCACTCTTTCTGACAACAAGTCTGACTCACTGACCCATCTGATGCATTACCTTGGAAAAACTAACTTGGCTGCGCCTTGTCCCATTGTGTGGTCCATTTTTTCCGAGATAATGTACTGAATGAAAATGTTAATCCTTTAATTGACAACACATTGAATGATATGAACAACTCACTGGTATCTTGTTCTTGACAGCACTAAGCAGAGACATGGTTATCTCACTGAGGTAGTCAAACACCAGGAAGTCTAGGTTACCATTATACACCAACTGGGGAACTGGAGAACAGGTTAAACACAGAGGGGAAATTATAGATCCAATACCATGTTTGTCCTTGAAATATAATGCATGTGTACAGAGTAAGGTAAAACTGAAGTAAAGCCTTATTATATTAAATAATTCTAGACTAGAGCATTAAACAGAAACGTACTGCTTTCCAAATAGCACCAGAAGCCCTGGAAATTAGGGTGCAATGATCCTAGAGACAAACCATTCCACTAGCCTGTAATGGGTACACACCACTCATTGTTACGTTTGCAGTTGGTATTTTTTGACAAGTTTCCAGCTGTCTTACCCGAGGTCGCTGTATCACCCCAAAACCCAGACGCACATCCTATCCTAACAGTCGCCTTCTTAGCTAAAGACGTGTACTGTTTGGTGGTTTCGAAGCGATGCCATAGGCCAGTTCTATTGCTGCTGGTTTTGTTGGATGTAAAGTTTGATAAGACAACTCGGTGCCCCTGATAAAAAACCGCTCCAGGCTTCGAGCTAAAACAAGCTGTCATCCGTTGTAGACTAGCTTTGCGGATGACACGCGATACATTTGAGAAATTAGACATTGTAATACATCAACAAAACTGTTTACTTTGAATACATTAAGTAAATTGCTGCTAGAGGTCCAATGTACATATTGTACGACGACAAAAACAGTTCGTGTATGAACCCAGGTGCAGTATATTTATGTTCCGTTCGGGTGTCAGTGAAGATTTTGGAAATGGACGCTCGGTGGCGCTATAAGGAAACATTTACTTGGCTATGGAAAAATTGCACCAGATGTCCTCGTACTTTTCTCGTATCTTACTACGTGTCACTGTCGGGAACTGAGGCATACACTTATCAGTTATTGTCATTATTTGATGTCCTGTGTAGGTGCAGGTACACTGTGTGACTGAACCATTGACTGTATCTTAGGGCAGTACAGGACTGGTGAAAAATGTGTTCAATCAAAGTTTTAACTGGTTTCAATGAGAAAAAACGAATCAGTATTGTCGAGATTATGGTGCTAAAATAATTGTAAATTATATATTTTTATTGGAGATAAATAGATACATATTTATTTTAATTGTTGTCAGTGCATCCTGGAATTAGATCACAATGGCATTGGGTTTCTCTAAATGAACATATACATTATAAAAATAAATCAACAACTACTGTACACTGGCAATCAACATTTTGGAATCGCCCAGAAATGTTCATGCTTTTTATAGAAATGTATACCTACATTCACCAGGGTGAAATTAAATTGTCTAAAGTATAATTAAATACATTACCAAAGTTGCAAATGTCCTTCACTTTTGGAAGTGACTGATTTGTTATAAATTTTTCACATACATTGGCAGATCCACATTTTTTACTGCTTCAGTGTCCTAATGATGAAATATTTTAGCTCATCCATAATTAATAATTAATGTTTGGACTATAATTTCTGTTGAATTTAAGTCCACCATGGTGAATGGAGATATACATTTCTTTGAAAACAAGTGAACATACCATGGTGATTCCAAACTTTTGAACCCTAGTGAATATATCAATCCATAAAAACTGTCATGTTTAGCTTGAGACCGATGGAGGTTGGAAGAACACAATCAGAGTATGCCAGAAAACGAGTCTCAAATATCAATATGCTGAGTCATCTTTACTATTGGTTAGAGAATTAAAGAAACAATAACAACAACAACCCCAAATCTAAAATTAACAAATCCAACAGTCAACAGTTAGAAGAAACTCACTGTTAAATCATTGTTTTTTGTATGAACAAACAAATTATTATTAATGACAAACATGTCTAAATGTATTTGTATTTTACTAAGCATTAGTAAGCACATCGCAAATAGTAGGGCTGATCTAGAATCAGCTTGGCAAGAATCCGCCTGGATCTGCCCCACATCTGCAATTGGGGGGAAAACAGGGTAGAATGGATTGAACAAACCTCCAAGTTAATCAATAGATTGCAACACTCCTGGGCATTGCTAAGCTCCGATATTGCACCATGTCCCCTATATAGTGCACTCATTTTAACCGCCAGGTCGTGTTCAAACTAGACAACTAGAAGGGGAATAGGGTGCCATTTTGGATGTAGTTTGTCTTCAAAGCTCATTAATATAGAGGCTCAGGAGCTGGGGTCCAGTATTCTAGACGGACTAACAGAGAGGGCAGAGTCATGAAGCTGCTGGGTGTTGTATTTTGTTTTCTGGCCATCCTGGTCTCCAGCTGGGTAACATAGTTATGATTTTTCTTTTAAATAGGGTTGTTAAAGAATATATTACATGTTATTCATGTTATACACATTTTTAATTTAACAAATTTAATAATCACTAATTTGTTAATGACAATAATATCATGTCCTAATGCCTGTTTTCACCTCCACTTAAGTGAAATAACCTGTTTATGATGTAGTTATTGTTATTGATTCATAATAATAACAGATTGTGTTCACATATGTTAAATTCAAACTGAGCAAAATCGTTCGAGAGACTTGTTTTCAATGTCTATTCAATGTCTATTCAATGCCTTTTCAATGTCATTTGCTCAGTGGGACATATTGCTCAGGTGACACTTTTGGAAATGTGCTTTAATTTATTATTTAAAATGATATAATGCATTATCAACTGGGATCCTTTTTTGCACAAAATTAATCGTCATTGTATATGATATTTTCAGCGTGAATGTAGGTTTCTGACATATGAACCCTAATACATAGACTTGCTTTCATATGCTCTTTTGAACTAGGAAATTTTATACTTGCCAACTGATTGTTTTTAATAATTTGCCATAGTCAGAAATGACCGTTTCCAGGTTCTGACCAGCATGTAAACATAGCATACACACATATTTTGGTCAAGAATTGTAAATTTAGAATTATTATACTTGAGGATGATTTTTTTTATTCCCCCTTTTCCTTGCGCCATTTTGTCTTTCTTGCTCTTTCCTTCTCTCTCCCTTCATCCTCGTATGCCTCAGGGGGAGGACGTAGCTACTGTGGTGAATCCCCGCGGTGCCCGTCCTATGGAGCTTGGCTACAAGGAAGACAAATGTGTAACAGAGAAGAGCTTGCCCTTATGTTTAGATGATGACTGGGTGAGCTCACGCTATGGGGGGACTCACTGTAGATGTGCATCTGTAGATTCTAGTTGTTGTCAGATTTAATTGTTTTAGGATTGGTCGGATGGATCAACCACCCTAACTCCTGTTTTCCCTCTTCGTCGTCCTCAGGGTCCTAAGTGTCCATCAGGCTGTCGTCTTCAGGGTTTGTTGGACCAGACGGACCACTCCTTGTTGAAGAAGATCGAGAAAATCCGTCTGTTGCTGGACCAGAACCAAGCGAAACACCGCTCGGCCGATCAAGCCTCCAAACAAACCTACGACTTCCTCAAGGAGAAACTCCTGAACAATGCAGGTTTGATGCCAGTGGGACACTGAGTGGTTAATAGATTGGTAAATTTATCTAGTCATTGATTGGTTAATTGATTGATTGGTTGTCCCAACAGGTAACGACAATAATTTCTACGAAGTTGCTGAGCGTCTGCGTCAGAGGATCGTGGAGCTCAAGATCAAGATTGACCGCCAGCTAAGGACTCTTAACGCCTTGAAGACCAGAGTGAGAGACCAGGTTGTTGAGATGCAGAGGCTAGAGGTAAGGATTAGAATTATTGTACGGATTATGATCACATCTAAGATTAGGATTATTTGTAATATTAGTACAAGGAGGTGGGGATAACAATGAAGACATTGATGGTGATGACGAACTTGGTCCCCCCTCTCACCTTTCCCCTAGGTTGACATCGACATCAAGCTACGTTCCTGTAAGGGCTCTTGTAAAATCTACTCAGAGTTCTCTGTGGATAAGGAGTCGTATGTGTCCCTCGAAAAACAGATCACCCAGCTTGAATCCCAAAGCGTCCAATCCGTCGAAACCGTCGGAGCATTGCATCTTCTGAAGAGCCGTCCCCTGAAAGATGTTGTGGTCGACACCATTTTCAAGTCTGCCCACACTGCAGAGCAGAAGCAGGACTTCTTCCCGGAGGTGAAGACCGTGAAGCTGGTTTTAGAGGCGGAAGGTTCCAGCGCTTCGTCTGCAGCCACGGTCAGCAAGGACTCAGGTAGTACGATCTACAGGCCGTCCACTTCCGGATCCTCATCTGGTACTTTATCTGGGTCAAAGGAGGGGCCTAAGAAAGGGATCACAGAGCTGAGTGGCAGCAGCACAGATTTCTTCCAAGGGATGGGCTCACTTGGCGGTGGGTTGGGGAGCCTCGGCGGTGGAGATTTTGATGCTACCGGATCCAGGTTGATAACCATGAGCTGTACAAAGGAGGTTAGGAAAACAGTAACACAAACCAAAGATGGCCCGGTGGAGCAAATTGAGGAGAAGTACACAGGACCAGGCTGTGACACTCTGAAAATTGGTGGTGGAGGGGGGATGAGCGAATTCTTCCCCGCTCTCACTTCATCCTTCTCATCATCCTCGTCATCGTTCTCCAAAACCACAGGCGGAGTCAAAACAGAGAGTTCCGTCAACACCAAGTTGGCCGATGGTCCCGGATCCTCTTCCTCTATATCCTCCACCAAAATGGGCACCAAGGGAAGCACTAGGACCGTGATAACAGACACCAATGTGGGTGATTTCGGAGAGGATCCATTTGGGATGGATCTGGGAGCCTTCGCACGTGGGAACATAGAAGATGATGTTCCAGATTTCCATGCCCGCAGCGTGAAGACTAGTATTCGGAGCGAACGACAGGCGGATTATGTGGGAAAAGGTACATCTGACCTGGAGTGAGAGCCCAGCAGTCGACCTAGCTAGCCACTATTAGCAACTGTTTGCCTTTATTCATAGCATCTTAGAGTAGTAGCCTTGAGAGATTGTTAGCATGTTAGCCTAGTTTTCATTTGCACCGTAGCCAAATCATTCATTAGCATTTCACAATGTAGCTAACTGTTCGTTAGCGTATAGCATCTTTGACAGCAGGTTAGCATCCAAGCTGATAACCATTGAATTTATTGTCATACTTTTAATAAAACCCTTGATTGTAAAATCAAACATTCTTAATCTGATTAACTACATGTGGTAGTTTAGCTATTACGTGCATGATATGTTTTTTGCCCAAAACTATTTTGTTCAGTTTGTATAAACCAATAAAAGACACACTGTATACAAATTACTCTATGTTGACGGAAAAATCCATTGAATTTCTATTTGGACCAATGTACTGTAGCATTTCAGGGTTACTGAATAACGAAGAAACTTTTTGACCAACTTTGGAGAAAAATAAAGATGTTGGAGTAGACTATCGTGCCTACTGTGTATGGTGATAGACAAAATGGACAACTCAGATAACATTAGATCCGTTACTATTTCAGGGCCCTAATCCGTGGCCTCTCCCGTCTTGCTTTCAGATTGCGCTGACATCCAACAGAACCACCTCACAGGGGAAAAGAGCGGCCTGTACAAAATTAACCCCTCCTCCAGAGCAGGGGAAGGGGTAGTGGAGGTCTATTGCGACCAGGAGGGTCTCCTTACAGGCTGGACCTTGGTCCAACAGAGGCAACATGGGGGCGTTAGCTTCAACCAGTCCTGGGCGAAGTACCAGAATGGGTTTGGAAGGGTGGATGCTGTGGGGAATGGGGACATATGGCTGGGGTTAAAACACATGCATCTCCTCACCCGGGAAGAGAGCATGTTGAGGGTGGAGCTGGAGGACTGGGAGGGTGGTGTGGCAACCGCAGAGTACACGGTGCAGGTTGGGTCGGAGGCAGAGGGGTATAAGCTGATGGTATCGGAGTACACAGGGGATGCCGGGGATGCGTTGGTTAAAGGGGACCGAAGTTCAGGGGGTCAACACTTCCTCTCCCACGCAGGCATGAAGTTCAGTACCTTCGACAAGGACAACGACCAATGGGAGGAGAATTGTGCAGAGATGTATGGTGGGGGTTGGTGGTACAACAACTGTCAGAGCGCGAATTTAAACGGAGTGTATTATAAAGGAGGGAAGTACGATCCCGGCAATAACACACCTTATGAGATAGAGAACGGAGTGGTGTGGCTGACCTACAAACCTGCCGACTACAGTCTCAAGACAACCCGTATGAAGATACGCCCGGTCACTATGGCATGAGAGAGGGTGGGAGGGTGATGAGAGATACGGGAAGTTAGAGAAAGAAAGGACAAAGGGAGAGAAGAGAGGGAGGGAGGGAAAGATGTTGTTGACTGTTGATTCTGTGAATAGATAATAAAATGTTTTTCTGACCTTGTGAATAATGTCAATGCCCTGAATGTAAAAACAAACAACCAAGTAACCTCTGAAACTGTCTGACTGCTGTTCAAACAACCGTTCTGACCAAACCGATTTGTTTTGCTAAAATCTTGTTCTGAGTTTTTAATTAAGTTACTGTTCAAACAATAAAAATGCGTGGTTCAACATTGTGGTTTGGGTTGCGTTATTTATTCAAATGTCTTTAGTGAGAACACATTATGTTTTACATTGGATTTAAACTGATAAAATGACCAAATCATCAATCTTTTACATAATTGTGAATTAAGAATAAACAATAACAATTAGGGACTGTTCGTTTTTTATTTAAGGGGCTACTGGAGAAGTTACTGGGCTCTTTAGTCAGAATAGACCTGACCCTCCCTACCAACACATTATTCTATGACCCTCCAAAATGATTGGGAAAAGAGGCATGACCCTCCACAACAATTTATTGATGCCTTCAGTACTGGTTTGCGCTTGGCAAAGATGTACAGATAGCCACTGTTTTTTACAATCATGACCAATATAATCGACTGCTTGCCTGTTTCGCCATATTAAAACTGGTATCCATTCAGGATTCAGTATGCAGTCCCGGAACCGTTCTTTTTCAATTGTTTGTCTCTCGAAAAATGATGCAAACAGTTCAAAAAGGCAAAATCCATATCTAGCAGGAGAGATCGTCCATATCCATCAATGAATCTTAACTTAGTTGTTAAAGTTGAAACTAGTAGGCAGTTTTTAATTTCATTTCTAAAATCATAGAACTTTGTTCATTCTTCTAGAAGACAAGCAAGAGAATAAGATCCGTCCTGTTTTCCTGGACTCAGCCACACTATAGCCCGGTGTATTGGACGAGTTACACAGTCTGCTTATTGTTAAGGACCGTCAATAATTTACATGTCTCACAGTAATTTATTTCATATAATGCCCACATTTAAACAAATGTATTCCCCAACACTTTCCCTGGCTGGCACTGATAATGCACCACTAAAATATTCATTTGAATAATAACCTCTTTTGTAGATAATCCCACAAGTTGATTTAGAGGTAAATTTAACACCTTATATTTGGTATACATTGTAAATAGATTTGAATGAAGTTAAATCTATATATTTGTTTTTAATGCACAATTAGGAAAGTCTTATGAAAATTAATCCACTGGTCTAGCGATAAAAGATTTGATACAGTTTCATAATAGGAATAATAAGCATCTGTAATCTAGTAACTTCTGAAATTTGATTCAACAAAAAAAATTCAAATGTTTATAAAAGTAAAAAAAAAATTTAAAGGATGTGCACGATGATGCTATGCTCTCTGACCAATTTGATAGGTTTCTACGCTGGCAAATGATGAAAAGCTATTGAATTAATAACTTGAGGCATGTCATTGATTGACAGTCCCTAACCATTAGCAGGGTTGTGCTGTAGCTGAGTCTGTGAAAACAAGATCTGATCTCGGGGTTCGATTTCGGATTTGCGCTGTTAAAACAAAAATAATGTAATTGCTAGCCCACATAATTATAGGTAATGTAATTACACACACCCAATCCCTTCAGCCTCTGAGTCATCTTTCTGAGTCCCAGGAGTTTTAAAGTCTAGTGACACGCCTGGGTCAGACCCATCTGCTAGCGATGGGGGGCCAAGACTTAGAACTACATGGAAAAATATGCACCAAAAATGGCATATTTTGTGCAAAGCAATGATGATGGCATGCATTTCCTTGCAGGTAACCATGGTTGACAGAGGAAGAACCATGATTTCAAGCCCCACCCTCCTTTAAAAGCTTCCAGTCTGTAACTCAATGAGCATGACAAAGTGATCTCCACCTGTGTTAACGAGCCAATCACTGACATGTTGGCAGCTGGTCCATATGTGGCAGGGCTGAAATGCAGTGGATTTTTTTTTTTTTCGATTAACTTAATTTTGATAGCAAAGAGGGACTTTGCATTAATTTCAATTAATCTGATCACTCTTCATTACATTACTCTAACATTACATCAACACTGAGGCAGCAGACTTTGTGAAAATTACTATTTGTGTAATTCTCAAACCTTTTGAACATGACTGTACTCTATAAAAAGTATGAAGGAAGATGGTGCATCATGAACATTTTGGCTTTTTTTATGAATACAAAAGTTGGGTGACCCTCCCCTCAACAAAAATTAAAAAGACATGACCTTCCCCTATTTTCCTCTGGTGGTAAAATCCATAATTACAGAATGATCCCAAATATGACATTTCAACATTATAAAAGAAAGCCATACTTTAAGAAAGTTGGACCAACTGCAACTTTGTTGAACGGGCATCAGATGTCTCAGTGGATAGGGATTCTCACTTGTAATCAGAAGGTTGTTGGTTTAATTCCCGACAATGCAAAATGTTGTTGTGTCCTTGAGCAAGTCACTTTATCATAAGTTGCTCCAGGGAGACATCTTTAAGTTGCTCCAGGGAGACATCTTTAAGTTGCTCCAGGGAGACATCTTTAAGTTGCTCCAGGGAGACATCTTTCAGTTGCTCCAGGGAGACATCTTTCAGTTGCTCCAGGGAGACATCTTTAAGTTGCTCCAGGGAGACATCTTTAAGCTGCTCCAGGGAGACATCTTTAAGTTGCTCCAGGGAGACATCTTTAAGTTGCTCCAGGGAGACATCTTTAAGTTGCTCTGGATAATAGCGTTTGCTACTGTAACTGACAAAAAATAATAATCCTAGACATTCTGTCAAACAGCATTATCGACATACACGTTTTATAAACTTTATTTTAATTCCAAGAAGGAAGTCTGGGTTGTGAACCAATAGGTCTGCATAAACACATTAAATAGACTGTACTATACAAAAGGTATAGTACAGTCATGGTCAAAAGTTTTGAGAATAACAGAAGTATTGGTCAGTAGTTACTGTGGTACACTGAAGTATAATTACAAGCATTCCATAAGTGTCAAAGGCTTTTTTTGACAATTACATTAAGTTTATGCAAAGAGTCAATATTTGCAGTGTTGACCCGTCTTTTTCAAGAGCTCTGCAGTCCGCCCTGGCATGCTGTCAGAAGATGGTCACAACACAAGAAGTAAAAAAGAAAGTCACATTAACTACAAACATCCTCATTATGAAGAGTACGTTTGTAATTAAAAGAGTATGTTTGTAATTAATGTGATTTTCTTTTTTTACTTTTTATAAAATCTGCAGAAAGAAATACTAATAATTATAAAAAAATAAGAATAATATTTACTTTAATCACATAGTAATATGTAAAGACAAACTGGATTTGGCATTGGATAAGCAATAAAACAAACACTGTACAACCTTGGTACATTATACCACATGCAAAGTGGTCCCCCACAGCAAACATTTACCAAATCAATAATGAAATGCTATCATAGTTTTGAAATATTGTGAAGTAAATACATCTCTAAGTGGACAACTTGTGAGGATTTTATAAATTGTTACACTTTGGAAATGAGACCAGATCAAGGTGCTGTTTACCAGAGAGGGGTTAGTGGCTTTCTGATTGAGTGTTCGTGGACGTGTGTGTAACTTGTGTTTGTGTAATGGATGTTTGTGTAACGCGTGTTTGTGTAACGCATGTTTGTGTAACGTATGTTTGTGTAACACATGCCGGTAATGTGTGTATGTGTTCATGTTTGCCTTGTGTTTAACGTATGTGTTTGTAAAATTGGACGCGTGTGTGTAACTCATGTGTTGTCATTGTATGTTGCAGTGTGTACGCGTTGGATGCAGCAGACAGCCAGAGAAATGCAGCAGACAGCCAGAGAAATGCAGCAGACAGCCAGAGACAGTGGATGGTGCCCTGACAGAAGAGATTACCCACTCTGTACTGACGACCTGTGGGTGAGTCTAACACACATACACCGCCACACAAGTTAATTGCTATTGAGCAATTCAATAGAAATTGATAATATGTTGTAAAATATATTGACAAAGTTTAGTTCTGTCTGGCAATCCACACAGGAATACAGCTGCTTAATCAATAACCTGAACAAATCCATCCCCTGATATCTGTATTAATAAATTGAGTATCTCTACAGGAACACAGATGTCAGTTTCATTTAACAGACCCAGACAGCCAATCAATCAAACCTGACCAACTCAATCCACACATTATTGATAATGACGACATGAGTCCAGGTGTCCTTTTAGTTAACCAGACACATATATTCAATTAATCTAACCCGATCAAATTCATCCAAACATTATTGATAATGTATTGATAACGACCACAGGATTTCAGGTGCCCATCAGGCTGCAGGCTGCAGGCCATGTTGGAAGAGACAGAGAGGCGGACTGCAGACAGGCTGAGGAACATCTGTAAGAAGAAACAATGGTACTGACGCCATAGTTAAGACCAGTGGTCCTCAAACCCTTCCATGGAGGGCCTAGTGTATGCAGGTTTCTGCATTTACCTTGTACAAGCCTGATGGAGTAGCTCACTAATTGGTTAGTATCTCCCCTCACCTGGCAGTCTAGGTCCTAATTATGCTCTAATTGAAGGGAAAGACCAAAAACCAGCATACACTAGGCCCTCCATGGAAGGGTTTGAGGACCACTGGTTAAGACAGACTCAGAATCTCTTGTAAAAGCAAACAGTGCTGCTGACTCTATAGTTCACACAGTTTAGTGATTCTGTCACATGTAAAAGCAGGTAGGGTGAAAATCTAGTGCCATGGCTCAGCAATGCAGTAATGAAATGTAGGTGGGGACTGCAACAAGGGGGGTCTGAAGATGTGGTCCTGCACAAACAGAAGTGTCATGCACCTGTGGGCACAGTGTGCACGACACACGTAAACAGGTGCCCACAAATACTGATATTAAAAGGAAAATCCACTTGGCTCAAAAATCTGAGGGGGCACGTGCTCGGATTTCCCCCTCATGCTCAGTTTCAATGGGCATGACGCCTCTGTGCACGAAGAACACCTTCAGCAAGACAAAACAGGCATGATTCATAGCTTCCATCATTCCCTGCGACCGCTTGTGTGCAGATCAGGGGCCTGTAAATTCAATCACGGAAGTATAGTTGGTGAATGTAATCATCCCTCGCATAAACTGACAAAAGGCCTTTGTGTTGGATGAGCTGTGCGAAAACAATAGGCCGGCTTGGTGACGTGGTTGGATGCAGCATATGAATGCCAGTCACAATCTGTCTAAGGAGTTGCAGAGCTGGAAACAGAGAGGGCCAGTAGGAATTGGACCAGATCAATTCAGAGAGAAAACAATGGGGGAAAAAATACAAATAATATATATATATATATATTTATATATGAATAAATAAAATAACCATCCCTAGTGGCTATCTAACTATACATATAGTGAATCTAAACCACAGGTGTCAAACGGGTTCCACGGAGGGCCGAGTGTATGCAGGTTTTCGCTCTTACCTTGTACCTGACTGATTGAATAGGTTACTAATTGGTTAAGATCTCCCTTCACCTGGCAGTCTAGTTCTTAATTGGGCTCTAATTAAAAGGAAAGACCAAAAACCAGCATACACTCGGCCCTCCGTGGAACCGGTTTGACATCCCTGATCTAAACTATACTGTATGTACATATGCAGTTATATGACAGGGACACAATCTGAGATTCTTTGAGTCTGAGGACATAAATATAGAGCTTCATTATCAAAATCCAGAACTTTCTTCCAGGTATGAGGATGCCGTGACTACATCCCTGGTAACAACCAAACGCATCTATGATACCAACCGCAAGTCCATTGTCAAAACATACGGTAGGGAAATTCATAGTAGCTCACTCTTAAAAAAGACTGATCTATTGTTCTGTATTTTTTATAAACTGATGAATATATTTACAATATTAATTTATTAGTTAGGTTATTTTCCTCGGATTTCCCATATTTACATGCATTTATCCCTTTATTGTCCTGATTGCCTGGTTTTGATTCTAGTGGCAGAGCTGAGGTTTGTGGACTTTGCCGAGAGGCTGGCTCAGAATCTAACGTTGCTTAGAAAACGGTCAGCAGCTTTGTCACAGAAACTGAAGGAGCAGCGAAGACTCATCCAGAAACAGATGGATGACATGTACCGACAGGAGGTGAGACACATCTAGAGAGTTAACTCATCTAGAAACAGATGGATGACATGTACCGACAGGAGGTGAGACACATCTAGAGAGTTAATTAATCCAGAAACAGATATATGACATGTACCGACAGGAGGTGAGACACATCTAGAGAGTTAACTCATCCAGAAACAGATGGATGACATGTACCGACAGGAGGTGAGACACATCTAGAGAGTTAATTCATCCAGAAACAGATAGATGACATGTACCGACAGGAGGTGAGACACATCTAGAGAGTTAACTCATGCAGAAACAGATGGATGAGATGTACCGACAGGAGGTGAGACACATCTAGAGAGTTAATTCATCCAGAAACAGATGGATGACATGTGCTGACAGGAGGTGAGACACATCTAGAGAGTTAACTCATCCAGAAACAGATGGATGACATGTACCGACAGGAGGTGAGACACTTCTAGAGAGTTAATTCATCCAGAAACAGATAGATGACATGTGCCGACAGGAGGTGAGACACATCTAGAGAGTTAATTCATCCAGAAACAGATAGATGACATGTGCCGACAGGAGGTGAGACACATCTAGAGAGTTAATTCATCCAGAAACAGATGGGGTGTGACAAATTCACACTCAGATGCTAAGTTAAACTTACATACAGAGAAAACTATGTTATTTAAGTGCTCACTTAAGTTGTGGATTTATTTGTGTCAGGAGATTATATAAAACTTTATTTTCTGCCCCTACATTATTTGGATTTTGGCTTTGGCCACTAGATGTAACAGTGGCACTGTTGAGTACGGAGCATAGTAGAGATAAAATGGTACTGAAAATTGAGTTAGTCTTGTGTTTGTGCTCTTTGTCGTGAGTTGTGTGATTATACCCTTTCATAGCTAACTGTAATATGACAGTGATGTACACATAAACAGCATTTATGACATCAGAATTGCTGGTTTAATTATTCTTTAGTTACAGTAATCCCAAAAGTTCCAGACTGCTTCTTTATGTACAAGGCCCAATTTGTGTCCAGGAAAAGTTGAGTTGAAGGCTTACAACGTGTTACGTTAACCTATCAACTCCTCTTAGTCATCATCAGGGACACAAGTTGAGGAAATTAGAAGATAAGGATAGGTAGTGGAATGAGTTTGTGAGCAGACAGCCTTTGAACATTCTGATTTTAAGGACGTGCGTGGGAGTCAAACTAAACTTTGACTCATCCCACCGTTCACAGTCATTTAGTGTTTACTCCAGAGTTAAACGGTAATCTTTGGTCAAATCAAACATGTGTGGGTATAGGATGGATAACTGTAAACAAAGACACTCTGTTGACATAACTGATTGTTGTGGTGGATCTGAACAAATCCTAAATTGCAAGAACATTAGAGCACCGTATTGGAAATAGGAAAACGTTTCGTTTGTCATAGTGGTTTCTGTCGATGTGCTAATAAACCTTCAGACACCCTTGAAACGAGACGCATTTCAAGAATTTTTATCCGTCAAAAAATGTCAAGTAAATAAACTAAATTACTGACAATGTTGTTCATGAAAAGGTGAATACATTTGATGTTCTTTGTGAAAGCCTGTTTTAAATCTGTCTCTTCAAACCTTAGGTGGACGTTGACATTAAACTGCGTGCCTGCCGAGGATCATGCAAGAGGACCTTTGCTTTCCGTATCGACCACGGCAGCTACCAATCGATGCAACATCTGATGACCCTATTTGATAACACTACCTCACAGAATGAGATGAAATCTCCTATTAAAGACATCCCTATCATTAAACTGCAGCCGGTGGATGTCGGACCTCCACCCTCGATTGGCTACAAAACCATCCCCATTGTCCAAAAAGAACTCCTAACTCAGTTTGAGGATTTAGAACAGAACCAAGTGGTTCTAGACAAAGTTCTAGAGCAAACAGAATGTCCAGGTTCTGAAAGGGAGACAGAAACAAATGACACAGGAATTCTATAATGTTCAATGAAATAGATAGGTTTTTCTGATAACAGTTAACTACATTCAGACAATATATCATTCAGTTCTTGAAACCTATATACCTCCCATTTTGGAAATGCACTGCTTTTTCATTGATATGAGATGCTTTTATTTCCTCAACACATCTCTCCTGTTTAAGTGTAACTGTGGAACTATTTAATAATGCCATTGTGTTTATTACTGGTTTAGGAAACACCATCACAGTTTTAATGTAATTGTTTTGGAATAATGTTAAACAATGAGATGTGTTATATTATATGTATCCATAATACATTATGTTAGAGAATGTAAAACAACATATATATGTGGGATATCGAGGGGGAGTGTCAGTGTTGCAGTCTTCCAATATACTATTGGTATCTTGAACATAGATTGACTACAACCCCTGTGTTTATACAGACCTAGAAAATCTTAATTTAACAAGTATTGTCCCAGGAGTAGGTTTTAAGTGAATTTACTTAATTATTTTATATCTGCAGTTTCTGCAATGCTTGATACACTTTTGCTCTTTACTGATCACTTTTAAAGTATTTGGATTTACAACACCATAGTATGGTATTATACAGTACTGCGCAAAGGTCTTAAATAATGTTTGCCTCAAATCTAGTTGTAATAATACATTTTTTGTGTTCTGCATTAGTGTGTCAGTAGAAAAGTTCAATGTATGTATCACCAAACCTTCATTTGCCATAAAATGCAATGCTAGAGAGATGTATTCATGCTTTTGTTAATGAAAGTAAACATTCTGTAATAGAACGCATTTCAGAGGCAATGATAACAAACAGGTATGCTAATGATCAATGACATAATACACTGATAGAACCAACCTGACTAACTGAAACATAAATGGGTGTAGAAGGAATTAAACTGGGTGAAGGATAATCAAACTAAAATGTGGTGTGACGTGACTTTGTGTAGTTATTAAAATTTTTCCTTGTTTTCTGCTCTTTAAAGTATATAGTTAGGAACATTGTATATTTTTCTTCCGTTTATAGTTTTTTTGTTTTTTTTTATATTTATTTATAGATATTTTCAACCAAACGAAAAACAAAAACACACCACACCATACAATACACATGTACATGTACATACACAGAACAACAACACACAGACATAAATACAAATATAAATACAAATGCATATCAACAATAATAATAATGAATTAGACTTGAAAGTCTGATGATTTAAGATGAATTATGGATCTGAGGGAAGTATTCTTAATCTGTTAAAATATGAAATAAAAATCTGCCATTTATCTGATAATCTTGAATATGATCCCTTCACGGTATACCTAATTTTCTCCAGTTGTAGGAAGGACAGAACATCACTTAGCCAGAGAGAGCCTAAGGGGGGCTGACAAGATTTCCACTGCAGCAGGATTCTGCGGCGGGCCAGTAATGTGGTAAAAGCAATAACATCCGTGTTTTTATGGCTTAATAAGAGAGGGTCCCCTGGGATTCCAAACACTGCAATCAGAGGGCTCGGAGTCAAATTGATTTTAAGTGCCTCTGATAGAGTACATCCTTTATAGTTTTTTTAACAGGTGCCTAAGAATTTTGCACATTATACTGTTTATTATAGTTTAGTATACCAAATATTTTATGATTTATTTTTATATTCTGTATATCATATTCAATTGTAGTTCCTTTAATGTTTTAAATTATCAGGGTTGATGGAGTAACCAAGAATAAACACATGAAGTACGTACCTCATAGTTTTTATTGAGTATTGTAAGGGACAGTAATACCCTGTATATACATGTGCATGTACACACACATATAGTACATATAGACAGTACATATACTTTTACATACCCTTTTCACACAAACACACATCACATTCACCCATGCAGGCTGCAACAACTTGAACATCAGCGGTGTTTTCTCTTTTCCAATTGACAGACTTTTTTGTCATGTTTAAAGATGCATCTGTGATTTTTGGCCACTGTTTTGTACAAGTAGATCTCTGGAGATAAAGTGTCACTGAATATTGTGTAATGTGTTACGTATCTCCCCATATGTGTCATTATAATGACTGTAATTCAGCTCACAGTCCCACACTGCGTCTTTATTTTTACACTTTCAAGTTTACAGTCCTCAAAACCAGGTATTTAGAAAACCACATATTTCTAAATTTCATCACGAGATAATTAGTATATTTTCTTCCCCACATTACTATTTCCAAGGAGTAAGTTACCTGTTGGTAACTCAGAATATACACTTTCAGTTTATACCTTAGAATAGGGGTCTCCAACTCCGGTCCTGGAGAGCTACCATCCTGTAAGTTTTCACTTCAACTGCAAATATTGTAGCCTCATTCAGCTTATCAACCAGCTAATTAGTAGAATCAGGTGTGCTAAATTGAGGTGGAAACCGTCTGGATGGTAGATCTCAAGGAACAGGGTTGGAGACCCGTGCCTTAGAATGAACGACCTGAAGGTTTCGTTACGAGTTGATGACTTTGGATTCCCTTTGGTTTCCCAGACCAGAATTAGTGTGTCACACTACTGTGTGTGTGTCCGTCATTGTGTGTGTATGTGAGGGTCTCCCTCTGTGTCTACCGCGTTGGGGCGAAGAACGGACGTATCTTCATGGACATGGTTTTCAGAGAGTACCACGAGCCCTTCCAGTTCATCCACACCATGCCATCATCTGTCCCATGCTTTGCCATGTTCTTTGTGTAAGCCCCGCCCCAGTAGTAACGGCCGTTGGGATTGGCCGAGTGGCATCTGTTGTACCACCAACCACCGCCGTCCTGTCTGGAACACTGCTTGGACGGGTCTCCCGGTGTCCTGTTAAAGGGGGGTATCTTGTTTAACTGAATTGTTGGAACTGGGGAACAAGACTGTCACTATTCGAGCAATAACATCCGCGGTTCTTTGTACATCAAACTAATTTGAAACTGGAACTCTGGCTGACCATTCAAACTCATTTCATGAGAGAGAGAGAGAGAGAGAGAGAGAGAGAGAGAGAGAGAGAGAGAGAGAGAGAGAGAGAGAGAGAGAGAGAGAGAGAGAGAGAGAGAGAGAGAGAGAGAGTATGGGGAAGTACCAGTTGTCGTTATCCCGGTCATAGGTGCTGAACTTCATGCCGTTGTGGATGGTCATGGTGCGGTTCTCTCCGAACAGCGTCGAAGCCCCCTCCAGCAACCCGTTCCCGGCGTTACCAGAGTACCCGTTGATTGCCAGCAAGTAGTTGGTCGTCTCGCTCTGCAATACATCAACACCTCAGTCACTCCGACAATGTATCAATTTATGATTATTTAGCATTATTCAAATTTTGACCATATTTTTTGCCAGGCACTTTAAGGCAAGCTACCCAACAGTTTGGAATATAATCTTGCTAGTTTTTACTTTTTATTGTTTTTATATATTGTTTGTATACTGTATATCGGTGTTTTGGGGATGTTAGATCTGTCTGCCTGCCATTCAACTTGCCTGTTAAAATAACTGTTAAGTCAAGGTTCTGTTACCATTCTACTTGCCTGTTAATTTAACTGTTAAGTCAAGGTTCTGTTACCATTCTACTTGCCTGTTAAAATAACTGTTAAGTCAAGGTTCTGGTACCATTCTACTTGCCTGTTAAAATAACTGTTAAGTCAAGATTCTGGTACCTGTACGGTAAACTGCCGGTACTGGGCATGAACCTTATTGCTGGACCAGTCCTGCATCTCCATGAGGATTTCAGTTGGGCCACTTTTGGACAGCTGACTGATGCGGTCATTACCCAGCCAGTACTCCCCTGTCAGGTGACATGGGTCAAAAACAAGGTTAATGTCATAGCTTCACAATTGATCTTAGTCCTTCCTATACACAGATGCCAAACCGGTTCCACGGAGGGCCTAGTTTCTGCAGGTTGTCACTCTTGCCTTGTACCAGACTGACTGATTAGCTCACTAATTGGTTAAGATCTCCACTCACCCGGTGATCTAAGTCTTAATTGTGCACTTTTCTTGGAAAGACCAAAAACCAGTATAAACTAGTCCCTCTGTGAAACTGATTTGGCACCTGTGGCTTAAAGTATGCTGTTTTTATTTTTCTTTCAATCGGTTTGACGCCTGTGGTCAAAGTGTAGTAGAGTGGAGTTATACTCTTTTTTACCTCTTACAGTTTAATTCCAGAATCACCTGATTGTAAACTCAATGGATTCTGAACCAATAGCTTCTTCCTGTTCCACAGGTTTCTACTTCCTGTTCCACAGGGTTCTACTTCCTGTTCCACAGGGTTTGTTACATTTTCTCACCTGGAATGTTGCAGTGTCCCTTCCCGGTATCGAAGGCAATGTTCCCAAAACCTCTGCGGTAGTCGTCCCAACGTCTGCCGAAGTCCACAGATCCATCCATCCTGTTCTGGATAGTGGTCCAACCTGAGGAGGAGGAGATACGGAGGACAGAAGAAGAAAAATTAGACATGAAGACAGAGACAGACAGACAGACAGACAGACAGACAGACAGACAGACAGACAGACAGACAGACAGACAGACAGACTAGACAGACTAGACAGACCTCCGTTCTGGGTGGTCTGGTCACAGTAGACCTTGTAGGGTGCGTAGAAGGAGTCGGGCTGGATCAGGTACATCCCTGAGTCTTTACCCCCCTTTCTGTAAATGTCCTCACACTCCTTACCTGCAGGGGGGGGCAGAGAGGATGACACACATTAAAGGTTGCGTCACAGTCAAGACCTCAACCTTCACCTCAATGTCATGTCAGTCACACTGTATGTCAGGTACACAGAACCAGGAACCGCCCCATTCCCTTCTCATCCAATCAGGATGAACATCCACCCCGACTCCACCCCCATCCTCACCAGACACTACGGGAATTGGGCAGGAGACGGTGCAGGGCTCCGTGCAGCCCTCCTTCTGGGCTAGGATCGCCTTCTCCACCCTCAGGATCTTCAGCCGGATCTTCTCCAAGACGCCCTGAAGTATCCTGAGGTAAGGAGAATACGATGAAGAACTTTGTGGACTCACACAGGATGCTCATCTGCCTTATCCGCCGTGTCCAAATCACACGCACCTGATGTTGGATGGGAACACGGTGTTGATAGCCTCCTTCACAAAGGCATGCTGGGTCTCCAAGTCGTCAGTGTACTGACTAACCGTGTCACCGTTTCCTGTATGGGGGGATTGGAATGAGGGGGGCGCGGGCAAGACAGGAGAAGGAAGTGAGATTTCATGTTCATGTTGACCTTTCTGTTGTAAGTTACATTGATCCCAGGGTGAAGGACACGAGACAGTGCGTGTGTTTATGTGTGTGTGTGAGTGAGTGTGTTTTACCGTCAGAAATTATCTGTCTCTCTCTCAGTGCGTTGGACATGCCATCCACGTAGTTGTAGATGGTGTTTGAGGATCTTGACAGGTCATCAACATCTTTCTCCAATTTACTGACTTCATTCTTGACGTTTTTCTCTTGTTTCAACATGGCTGTCTTCAGCTCACAGCCAGTGGGACACAGCACCCCCTATAGTACCGGAGTAGATACACATAAATGGCAATGTTTGATTAATCATTCTAATAGCTAGTTGGTTGCAAGAAAAATATGGAATTATTCACAACAACCACTACTGTAGATAAATACCTTACCTACAACATACAATAATAAAACCATAAAGATCCATTCCAACAGAGAGAAAAAACTAATACTACATTACTTTTTCACAGTAAATTGTATATAGTTAAAAAGAACCACTATTTATATTGAATTCAGGGTGAATACTTATGACGCAATTCCTCTGTAAAAGAGAAATGTGTCCACTGTGACCATAGGAAACCTATGGCAGAGATTAGGGGTGCAATGGATAAAAAAACTCACAGATCGGATCGTTTCTCGGATCAGAGTCAAGGATCGGATCATTTTTCGGATCAGCAAAAAAAATGCAAGACAAATAAACATAAGATGTCTTTTTGTTTATTAACCATATGAGAGAGAAATGTGATCATTATTGATTGTTGTTTAGGTACATTAAATCACGTTAAGCCTTTTCCTTACAATGGGCTTTTATGAAGCAGAAAGGCTTAACGTCAGATAACGCCCATAATAATTAGAATTTGGATTAGTTGTTTTTATAATTTTCAGTGGTTATGATGAGCAATATGAGAGAGAAATGTGGTTAATATTGATCGTTGTTTAGGTACATTAAATCACGTTAAGCCTTTTCCCCGCCATAGGAGCCAATGAAGAAGAAAACTTTAACGTGAGATTACTATAATCATTGGATTTCGGTTTAGTTATTTTGACAGTCTTAAGTGTTCATAACAAGATATGGCCATGAGAAATTTGGTGATGATTGACCATTGTTTATGTCCATTAAAACCACATTAGGCTTTTTCACATTAAGCGTTTTAGTATGTCCCGTATGCGATGGGATGTCGTAACGCAACACTTTCAGCATGTGTTTAAAGTCCTCCTTTTGCACAACCGAATATCGCCTCAGGTCTGCACCTATAAACACACCGATAGCGTTCGTGATGGCTTTAGCCCGGTCTGATTAATTGCTTAAATGCCACGGTGATAAGCGGTTGTTTTGCCGTTTTTATTTTCACTCCTGTCAGTGAAACACCGAGGTGATGTCGCTTCAAATGCGTGGCCATGCTTGATGTGTTTCCACTGTCATATCGCTTTCTTGTGCCACAGTGTCTACACACTGTCTTGGTTTTATCCACTAACCTCTTTCCTTCATCATTATATTTAACAGGGAAACCAATATGCTCCCATACAGGGGATTTAAATGACGTTCCTCCGCTCGCCATGACAATGCTGTGAGCGGACTGAACATGCACACAACTTTTTTTTTCAGAAATCAATCCGCGGATCACGTGTGTGCCGAACCGAATATATATTGATCCGAACGGATCACGGATCAATGACGATCCGTTGCACCACTAGCAGAGGTGATAGATGCTAATGCTAAGGAAATGTTTCCTCCCTGACCTTACGATCACTATGGCAGAAAGGGTAGATGTTAATGCTAGGGAAATGTTTCCACTGTGACAGTAGGCAACCTATGGCAGAGATGGTAGGTGCTAATGCTAAGGAAATGTTTCCACTGTGACCATAGGAACCCTATGGCAGAGATGATAAATGCTAAAGCTAAGGAAATGTTTCCACTGTGACCGTAAGAAACCTATGGCAGAGATGGTAGATGCTAACACTAAGGAAATGTTTCCACTGTGAACATAGGATCACTATTTCAGAGATGGTAGATGCTAACGTTAAGGAAATGTTTCCACTGTGACCATAGGATCACTATGGCAGAGATGATCGATGCTAATGCTAAGGAAATGTTTCCACTGTGATCGTAGGAAAACTATGGCAGAGATGTTAGATTCTAATGTTAAGTATACACTATACCCCATAGCATTGAAGGAGGAACTTTTACTATGAATAGGCTCTATCAGTGTAAAATATGCAGTTAGGTATCAATTTGTTTTGCACTGTGCTGGGCTTCTGGGCGTAGTTGTAAATGCCATAACCAGGATCAAACCCTAGCCACTGTGACGTAGTTGTGCTAGGATGCAGCAAATTAGCCCACTGCACCAAACAGAGCCCAACAAAATCAAGTTGAATTGATTATTTTAGTACAGGACTAGCCTAACCCCGATCCTAGGCAAATTCTAAGCCTAACCTTAATTATATCCTTATCTCTAACAGATAAAGGTTCTTATCAGAGTGAGGACAACCAGGTAGTAAGAAGGTAAAACAGGAACATGGTGAGATATAAACAGTAGAACAGGAACACGTGAGGTGTAGACAGTAAAACAGAAACACGGTAAGGTGTAGACAGTAAAACAAGAACATGGTAAGGTGTAGACAGTAAAACAAGAACACGGTAAGGTGTAGACAGTAAAACAAGAACA